>CAJNIZ010004947.1:41837-56411 GCA_905231905.1 Symbiodinium pilosum | reverse complement strand
CCACTGTTCCCGACCGCAATGTAAACTTCTTCTTCCACTCATCTCGGTAGAGCTCGCTGCGGGCAAGGACTCTTACCTTCACGATCTTGGTGTGGCCATTTTGTTCTAGCAATCGGAAGACTGCCAAGCGACGATTGTCCACACTGTACATGTGACCATCTTTATTGTATTCTACCACTCGGAGCATGTCTACATCACGTTTTTCGATGGAGCCAGCTAGCAGCTGCCGGTACGTTTCCGACATGGATCGTCCGTCTCTGAAGTTTGGGCTGCATTTGGCTTGCGTGAAGCGGATTTCTGATGGCTTCACGAAGAGGAAGGTCTCGCCCTCTTTGACCTTCAACCCCATCTTGCTCAAGGCCTTCTTTGCATGAACTCTCACGGCTTCAACCACCTTGTCAGGTATATCCATGTAGGAGTCCTTGACAGCCAGCACCTGGGCCAAGTCAGAGTTCTCCAGCCCCCGGGAAATCAAAGTCAATACGCGGCCAAAAGTCATTCGAAATCCCTGACCCGGGGCCACATCGCTGACTGCTTGAAGACAGGCAAACTCGATGTGCGCTGATTTGAGCCATGTCAGCGAATCATCGGCAAGCGACTTCCTCCAGTGCTTTGTGAGTATGATGAGCTCCCGAACATGCAGACCTGCATGCTGGTCCAAAAGCCGAATAACTGAATCGTCATTGGTTGGAGAGTGGAACGCCCTCACCGCCAGAGAAATAGGCTGGCGAGCTGATGTGTCCTGGTTGAGTATGGGTAGAATTTCTACCACAGTTTTGGCTTCAACCGAAACATGTGAAAGTTGAAAATCAGAGAACGCCAAACTCATCAGCATGGGAGCAGGGCCTCTCAAAGTTCACAATATGCTTCTGAAGACTGCCCTCGCTATGGCACCAGCTGTCACAATCTAATACTGCGGGGGGCATGCGTCCGTGCTGAATGCTACAGGGTGCAATAGTCTTCGAATCACTTTTGCAAGGCCCCCAAATATGTCGCCGGCCTTCTACTGCCTTTCCTTGTTGCGTTTAGGGTCTGGCTTAAGGCTGTCTTGCGAACGGCACACGGTGCTGTAGATCGACAGGGGCCATGAAGGCTTCATGTCTGTTGGGAAGTTCGAAAACTTTTGCCCAGCTGGTAAGTGCACAGGGCTGATAGCTGATGCGAGCATCTAGGTAAAGCCTGGTTTTGCGAACCCTCCATACGATTCAGTATACCGGTATGTCCACTAATTTCTGGAACCCCTCCTTCGCACTCAATGCTGCAGATCCCGTAAATGAGATATCCACAGGCAAAAGGTTGCGGCCATTGAAGTTCATCGCGCAATGGAGCTTCAAAATGTGCTTGCCGACTTTGACTACTCGATCCTGCGGCCCTTGCATGGCATTCTGCAAGCTTGCTTTGCACTTCTCTACGGCCTTGTCATCGAAGTTCTGAAGGAACACGACCATGTCCACATCGAAGTCGCCAGCAAGGCAGGTCTTCTTCCTGAATGAGCCACCAACGTACATTTTCTCCGGCCGTATGCAGGCTTGGATTCTATGAGTCAGGCGATCTATCACGTCCTGGGTGGCCCGTGTCTCCGCGTCAGTTGGCATCAGGCAGGCGCGAACTTGATCGAGATGGCATTCAAGAGGATCAGGAAGAGAAGCTGCGGGAGACATTGTGCGAGGACTTCAGTACGAGCAGCGCCTGGTGCGTAGAAGCTGCGGTGCCAGGTGCCAGCTTGAGCCTCATGTCTCCCTGATACACAGATACAAACTGCAATTTCCTTCACAGCCGCCAAAGCTCGTCAAAAGCAAGCAAGCAATCCTTCGGCCGAAGAACCCGTAAGCCTGACCCCAAACTGCAACCCATGTAATTCAACACCATCC
Organism: Symbiodinium pilosum; assembly: GCA_905231905.1. NCBI lineage: Eukaryota > Dinophyceae > Suessiales > Symbiodiniaceae > Symbiodinium > Symbiodinium pilosum. Next base: position 54,540 of record CAJNIZ010004947.1, on the reverse strand, counting down.
CTGAAATTTCCACGACGAGACCCAGATATGAGCCATGCCTTTTGTTTATGGTCTTAGCTTCCAGCACTATTTCGAACCCTCGGACCCCATATCGTTTTCCTGATCTTTGACCTTGGATACTGATGTCAACAAAGCCACATGATCTCCTTCGACATCTTGCAGTTTGTATGTTTACTGCGTAGGCCATAATGTTCGTAAAGCATACCAATAGCATGACCGCGGCCCCTACCTACAAACCGGGCTACTCATTTAGCTACACAATCCTTTCTCATGGACCTTCTAGTATTCCGACATCACCAACCCATTGCAGCTGCGGCACAGGCGGGCTCACTTCCTCAGCCAGTAGCACCTCGAGCTCTGTCCTTTCCTGGAAGACTCTTGCCAATGCGTGGCCCATGTGAAATGTGGGGTGGTATTAGGGATATGTAGGACTCTTTCCTAGAAGTCTCTTTCCATGGTGGGGGAATGTGCCAGGCTGTTTGGGGCGTCATGTTTTTCGGATGAGTGCGACTTTGGGATCCTTATAACGGGGATGGTGCTTTGTTGTAAACATACAAGGGCAGCGCATCTTTTTAACAAATCGCATATCTTTTTAACAAATCGCATTGACCAAGTCTTCCCTGCTCAAGGCCTCAGTTCATCGTCGCTCTATTCAGCGGAATGTTCAACTTTGAAATCTTGGAGCTTAGTTGAGAAAAGGCACTGCAATTACTCCAATGGTGTCCAGCAACACGTGGGCCACCATGAGCACAATACACTCAGGAAGTGAAAACATGACACGTGCCGGTTTCATGTGCACTTCAGTTTGGTTGAGTGAGAATGGCAAGGCCCCACTAGAGTGTCTAGCACGAGGGACAGGCAGACTAAATCCTAAACCATAGTTTCCATAGTATTTTCCGTTATCCCCATATACCCCTATATAAGCCCTATACAACCGATATGTAATGTGTATTTGGAGGAATTGGTAGTGCTTGGCTGCACTGTGCCCTCCATCTGGCTTCTAGTCGTCCTTGGGCAGATTTTTTTGAAACCAAGGGAGTTTCGCTACTCGTTCTGTCCCTTCTCCCCAGAGAGGACTAGAACGGTTACCTGCCCTTTCCATGAACAATCTTTATGACTTCAGCGTAGAGCAGCTATAATGGCTATAATGACAACTGGGTAGCAGTACATATGTCACCCAACAGCCAACATCAAAAGCATCACATGAAAAGCGTCAACACTGATATGCTTAAAGACTTTGAGGGTCTTTCGGCTCCATCGAAGGATTACAGATCCCGAACGAGTTGTGGAAACTGCATAAGAATAGGCAATATGGCCCACCCTCATCACTTTGGTTTCCACCCTCATCACTTTGGTTCTGAAGCAATGACAGATCATGCTTCCCCAAAAGGCAAGCAATGACAAATTGCGTCAACACAGGCTGGGAAGGTTCCAAAACATGGTTCCAAACGTTGTCTTTTGGGGTTTATTATGAAGGCCTGATGCCACAGATTGACCTTTCATCTTTTCCCGCATATGAGAGCATTCCCACTCCCTGTAATTGAAAACCTCTATTCGTGATACAGTGACGAACATTGAAATTTTACGGCAGGGCCTCAGGGGCGGTTCTTCACAATGGACATGAACGATTGGTTCAGCAGGCTTCTATTCTGGTCCTAGTAAACCCTAAATCCAACAATTCTCAACCAACCCCTCTCAGCAGGAATATGTGTGATAGCACCAACGGTAAAGCCTGAGCCCTAATCCCTACAATCGTATATTCCCGTATTCCCTACTAACCCTAAACCCTCAAGCCTGATCACTATAATGACATATTCTCTCATTCCCTACTAACCCTAAACCCTAACCGCTATAAAAGTAGATTCCCTTATTCCCTACTAACTTTAACCCCTAAACCCTCTATAAGTAAGTTATGTTGAACTCCAGGCACGCCTTGGTCACACGGCGCCTCTTTGCAGGGACCAGCTGCGAGTCTATTTCCGCCATCCCTGCCATGAAGGCTGGGTCGCAGTGAAAGGCAGGGTCTGCTGAACATAAATTGAAGGGTTTCCTAAAATTAGGGGTACCAATTAATAAGGACTTTAATAGCTTTAGTATATTGGGGTCTGGGGAATCCTCATTTTGAAAGACTACCATATTCGTAATTAGGAGTCGCGATTTGTAATTGAAGGCTCTCCAAACTGGATACCACCTGATACCATTGTGGAAAGAGCGAATTCCTCTTTGCAAGCTCGGAGCACATCTTGACAAACATTGAAGCTTTAGCCCGTGCACATGAGACTTGTCCAGCATTTCTGTGGGCCCGGAACATGAAAAACCAATAGCTCCTGACTTTTCGCCATAGAGGGCAATGCGCCAGAGCTTGCTGGGATCCAGCAACATTGGCGTTGGCTTCACGATGTTTGGGAACGGAAGACCTTTCGGGCATGGGCCTTTGCTGTTTCCAGGTAGAGGTCTCTTATTTGCAGGCAGCTGACAGCTGAGGCGAGCTAAGGGGGGACAAGCGCTTAGTGCGGCGCAACCCATCCACCTACTTCCTGTACCTTTGGGTGTTTCCGTACATTAGCGATTCCTTATTTAGGGATCCCTTTGTGGATGTCCCTATACTCATGGAATATGGCGTATTGTGGTCTACATAAGCCGGCTGTCATTTCTATTGGGCCCAGGACACTTTGGCCCAGCCTCCGGCGCACGCCATTGCCAATCCCTGCCAGGGATCCCACACAGGCCGTAGTAGAATAACACAATAGGGCACTTTACTAGTCAAAGCACACAATGAGAGAGAGATCCCCAGATTATGTAGTTTTCCTCATGAAGGGGGTCTCAATACAAACCCCAAAATAGTCTGGTCTTTATTTTAGGGACCCCCAAAATGGTACCCCTAATTTTGGGAAACTCCCATATACAGTCCCTGACGCCTGCCTACAACTTCTGGATATAAGATGAGAGCTGCGCCCAGCTCAAATCAGCACAACAAAGCGTGACAAAGCACGTGAGATGAGTGGTGGTTTCCCTGAATAGGGGGGATTCCAATCTAGATCCCCAAATACTATGGCCCTGATCATAGAGATGCCCAAAAGTACTCGAAATTTTGGGAAACCCCCAACTGGGTCTAAACTAAGCTGCACGAGACCTGGCATGCCCTTGCACTTTGGAAACTCTAAACCCTTAACCTTAGGTGGAGGCAATAATACTATAAGGGATAAGAAGGATTATATTGCAGTGGGTGCTCTTATATTCCTATCATGCCACTATTACAGGGTGGGGGGTCCTCCAAACCCAAACCACACTTGCTCAACCTCTGGGTTCAGGTGGCCGTCTGAAGATTTTGTCTGCTCCTTTGCCTTTGTAAAAAAATATTCAAGCAAGTCCCTAAGGGCACCCCATTTAAGGGGAGCCCCATGTCAGTAGCCATAAATATGGGACCTCTGGAAGCCTTGGGGACTCAGTTGTGGGTCCCCCTTCCATGGGACCCCCTGCTGAATTCCTTAAAATGTGGTTCATGGTCTCCTCGTAACGCTCCCAAGCAAGAACCCCCTGGCGTGCCGTTCATGTGAGAGTGAACCAAAATACAGCTACCCCACATTCACAGCTGCAGCCTAAAACACCAAAAAACTGAAGCCCCAAAACCCTAAACCCCCTACCACCCCAAACCCTAAGGCCAAGTGGCACAGCTCAAGGTTCTTTGCTGAACCAGGGAGGGGCTGGGAAGAAAAAGTTAGGCTCCGAGCCAAAGCAGAGGCAGACATGATAGTGATCACAGTAGTAACTGTAAAAGAGTACTGATAGTAATCACCGTCATGAGTATAGAAATAATGATACTAGAAATACTGATAGAAATAATGAGGATAATCGTAGTCGTGGTCTAGGGTTTAGGGTTTAGGCACGCGCATCGCACTCAGCAGGCAGGGTTCGTTCCGGGGCCTCGGCAAAGCTAGCCAGCTGAGGGATGGGATCCTTAAGCCCACTTATCGCGGGTTCCCCTACTACACCCCTCTATGTTACCCCCGGTGGTTCCCGCTGCGTTCCCCCCTTTATTTTGGGGGTAACCGGGGGGGGTGGTAGCATAGACGAGGGTAGTAGGGGAACCCATGAGTTTAGGGTTTAGGGTCTTACACTTTGCAAGGCAAGAGCAGTATGGGCCTTGCGGGCTTTTGCCTATGTTCATGTTTGGGATTCTGGGCCTCAAGACATTCTTGTACCAGTATTGCAACTCTTTGTACTACTACTACTACTACTACTAGTACTAGTACTAGTACTAGTACTAGTACTAGTACTAGCACCACCACTACTATTTCATTCTTACAAATATTGTGATTACTGTGTAGTTAGTTTTGACAGTACTGCTGATATTGTATCTTGATTTTCACTATCACTATCCCAAGCGGAGACGGGTGAAGAGTTCGGTTTGCCTTGAAGCCTCCCGTCATACCCTGGCATCCTTGTAGCAACGTAAATGTAAACTGCACTTGGCTGAGCTTTAGAAACGATCCTGCTTTGTCCGGAAAGGACTTTAGCCATCCGACTTTCTTTTTTCGATGTTTTCCTCTTCGGCACAAGCTCTGGTGGTCCCTCACAGCCACAAACACCACAAGTCAATGGACTTTGGCAGGGAGGTCATCTTCCCAGAAATTTGTGTTTCGGGCTCTGGTGGTGTCCGCAGCGGGAGGCTGCACAGCATCCAGAAGGCTTGAAACGTTGAACCCGCTTCGGGGCACTGCGAAGGCCGCGAGTTCCAAAAAGTTCGGGCTCCAACTCCAGTCCTTTGCAACCAAATGGGCTAAAGTCTGAACTCCTTGTATCCCCCTGAGTAACCCCTATAATACTCCACTATAAAGACCCTTTCAAAGAGTTTAGACTATAGCTCAAATGATTGAAGGAGATTCAGGCTAAGTCCGCAGCATGATCAACTTCGGAAGGCAATTTTGAACTAAGTGGCATCGGATGAAGTTGGGCCAGAGTTTGGGCACGATGTGTTGCCTGGGCCTGCATGCCACCTGAAAAGCTTTCATTTACATGAAATACTATACCCAAAAGGAGTATCCCCAAATAAAATACGACTCACCTGAATGGGAATGCTGCTGTGCAAGGGGTTTCAGGTGGAATGTATGTGCTGCTTGACCGACAGGTCAAGCACGGGGTGCACTGAAGATCTACCAGGTAGGTCACCGGCAGCTGGTGAAAATACTCATTTGCATCATGCTTCCCTTCAAGTGGCATATTTGGCATGAACAATGCCGTCTTGAGTGCTCTGGCATTAGTCGCCGAAGCTCAACAGAAAAAACTTCTGCTTCCCTGCGCTCTCGAAGTAATAGATTTTGCTAAAACCTTCAGGGGTGGGTCTGTGATCTACCCGGTCCCCGGCAAGATCAGCCGGAAAGGCGGTCACACTCGCTGGCCAGGGGCCCTCTGTCCAATGAGGCGACCGCCCTGGAAAAGACAAGTCAAGTTTGGGATTTCCCCATGTTTTCGGCATGGCTCGGGGCCGAAAGCTGTTGAAGAGTATGGATGAAACTGCAAAGAATCGTGGGCTTACACTGGCTTACAGGTCCCAAGAGGCATTCAAAACAACATGAACTTCCTACACTGGGATGAGAGAAGGCTGGTGCAGCAGCTACCCCATTCAGAGCAAGGGCTTCGCTGCATCCAGTCTAGGAACTCAACGGTGAGGGGTTTTCCTTGTGCTGTAAGTACGAGAGCAGCTCGTGAGAAAGGTCTTCTAACTGTTGAGGCGGGACTAGCGGTTATGTAGGGCGATATAGGGTATATATTTGGGTTATATTGGGATACTGGAAAATAAAATGGAAACTACTATGACTGGTTATATATTGGGGTTATATTGGGGTTATAGGGATAGTAGAAAAAGGATGGAAACTACTATAGGGATGGAGAGTATAGGGTTTCCTAGAATCTGCTAGAGCTCTTGGCAAAGCCAGGCTGCACCCGAGAACACCGTCTAGTCCAGCAGCTGAAAGGACAGTAGCTCGACCTACTGCAGGAAGCCAAATGAAGTTCAATTAAGGACCATACCTCAAGCCATAGTAAGGGTCCCCGGTATGTTTTAGGAGGAACCTCCTATCCTGTCATAGTGGCAACATAGAAATTAAGAGGGTCCTAATACAAACACTATTATTCCTTATAGTCACTATTACTTGGTGGGGGGTCCACCATGCTCCATCTAAGGTATATTCCCTAAACCCTAAACCGAATGGCTCTCTGGGTCTGTCTTGGCAACCTGGAGGAGCCGCTCACTTGGCTCCGAGCATTTCCTTGCCTCTCAACGCTTCCCCAAGGTCCCGCCAGCGGCACCTCAGCTGGGTTCTGGGTTGCTGTTGAGGAACTTGAATTAAGTTACCATAAGGGGTATACATATATAAGTATATATATATACATAAATAATTGATAGGGTCTCCCCCCTAAAGCCAGGGAGACTTTTCCTGCCGAGATGCCTTGCATGGATCCGGAAGTGTGCTTGGACCACCTTGGTCTACAAAGGATGACTTAAATATAATATATTATATATACATAATATATATAGAATGTTATATTATATATATATTATACATATTATATAATATTTGATGCTTCTTGGCGACTGGCCAAGCCCATCCATGCACTCAATGGGTCCAACCGATCTTCTCAGCTATTCGTGTGAAGCCCCATTTGCTCTCATGCGAGCATCCCAAAGCATCGTGCAAGCATCCTGCTGCAGAAAGCATGCGAATTCAAGATATACCTTAAGCAAGGCACTTGTTTTCAAAGACGATGTTCTTGCCGCCGACTCCCGAAGCTTTCTTCCTGAGTCCGCCACATCTGTTCTTGCAACATTGCATCATGAGGTGCTCTGGCAATACTCAGGCTTGCTGCTTGCGCAGAGGTTCGGCAATGCAACAGGACGTGAGGCGTTTCAGATGCTGGGCTCAAGTTGGACCAAGAATCGTGTGGGTTCGGTTCTTGTTGCTGATGCAAATTCTGTCGGCCTCTTCCTTTGTCATCTTCTTGATACCTGGAGCACAGGCGATCTACTCGACAGGTGGAGGTTAGCTGTATTAGTCTTTGCCGCAATTTTTGGACACGGGGTGCTGCGGGTGCTGCAAAATGCAGATCGCTACGAGAAAACAACTTCGGTCAGCTGCTGCTTCTATGCAGGGCCGACGAACAAGCATCGAGTCATGCAGCTTTGACTTCGGTGCTGGCTCGATCATGATAACATCCATGGCCCATTGCCAATCGCCATGCGTCAAGGTGAACTATTTACCCTTTAAGGCAACTGGTTCCTAGTTGTCAGCTGGAAAGGCAGCCTGCTTGCATATTGCAGCCTGCCCGCAAGTCTTGCATTCACCCTGGTAATCCTACCCAAGAATGCCTCCAGTGACAGACAGACAAGCAGACAGGCAGATAGACCGACAAACAGGTAGACAGATTGAGCAAAGCATGGCAAAGGCAATCAACAAATACCAGTATCCGGCCTAGCCCACGTCGGCCTTGTTTGGACCGCCAGCCGAGGATGCCTATAGCTGCTTCCATGCAAAAAGCGAATACCGTTTATGATATGCAGACTGATTAAAAAGGAGAACCAATTCAGAGTCTACTCAGAATCCTTCCCCACAGCCACCTCCAGATTGCCAGCACGCAGTATAGGGAAAAACTTGCAGACACACATGCCGTGCCCAGCCTCCGATCTCACAACCGGGGCCAGGGTCCAGCGAAATGTCGATCTGGCGACACAAGCCGTCTTGTGCGAGTTCTCTTCAAACTACCCCCATTTTGCTCTTTTGGGCTATAGGCTCGAAACAGACTAGGGAGCCCCTACTGGCATGAGCAGACCAGCTTAAGAAGAGGTGTCTCGGAACAATTGTACATACGCCTGGCCTTGATGAAGCGCTCGCCCTTGCGGGTAACTACCTTGTGCTGCCATGCTTGAAGAAGCAAAGCTATCAACAGGCATGCCTCTTTGGCGGGTTTGGCTGAACTCGGAAGTCAAGGCTGTTCCCATGCGGCAAATGCGGCACAGCTTCGCTGTTGTCACGGAATCTTTCTTGCTGGCCCTTGCGGTCTGCAAGCTGGCGCACCCCCGCAAAGAGGTTCTTTGTTTTCCTCGGCTCAGTGCAGGAAGGACCAAGTCAGGTATTTTGCCGGATCCATCTGTCTTCGGAAAAAATCACAGACTCCTGTGCACCTAGCCGGGCAAGCGCGCAAGATCTGCAAGATTGCAAGCTCCTGCAAAAAGTCCCATTCGCTGCAAGAATGAGCTCAAAATTGGCTGCCAGCGAAGGTTCTTCGACAGCTTCTCCTCTTGTCTTTGCACAGCGTACCTGCTTTTATGTTGTAGTGCTGGGGCTTGCGACACAGAAGACGGCACCGTCGTCAGGCTGATCGTCCCGTCCCGGGCCTTGCAAACAAGTCCTTCTTCTCTTCTGCGGAGAGTTGGTGGAGCTGCGATCCTTAGAACAGGCAGTTCTAGCAAGGCTCCTTGCACAGGGAAGACTGTCGGCCATGCTCTCCCAGCGTCGAGGCGGAAGCACAGGAGCAGTGCCAGTAGAACTTGCAGAGGCTTTTGGTGCAGCTGCCTCCTCACCTTCGCACCTGCAGCGAGACCCTGTTCCCTTTCCCAGTATTCCCAGGCGCCAAAGATAGGCTTCAGATTTGATTCAGGCTTGATGGAGCATCTGAAAATCTTGCAGGTTCTAGTGCTGTGTCGCTCAGTCCTTTGCTACGGCAGCTCACTTATGGTATATTTAGAAGGACAGCCTGCACCCGAGCTAAGCGCCAGACAATTCACCCACCATGCTGCAGTTGAAGTCCAGGCCCAAGCCGATGAAGTCGATTCTGGCGATGTGCGTTGCCTCGGAGTTGTGCGGTACAGCTTTCAAGTCCTGACTAACAAGCTAGGATTGCTTCCAAAACGGCCCCAAAAGGGTACATAGAATCTGTAGATTCCTGTTGGTCAGACCTTCTCATATTCGGTAGCTCCAGAGTTTCCCCGTTCTGGCATGCACAGCTGGGCCCCTGGCGCCGCAGGCTTCACAAACGGCAACAAAAACCTCCTCATGGGAAGGCAAAGTGAAATTGGCTGCTTGCAAAGCCTTGTGGAATGCTACTCGGACCCTCTAAAAGTGAAGCTCGAAGATCCTAACGACTACTTTTATGGACCTCCGCTGCTTCTAAAGCTGCGTGTCCACACTGTCTGTGTGATACTATGCTAGACTTGTACTGCGACGACGATCAAAGCGACCGTGTCGACGGGTATCGTTATTACGATTAGGACATATTGGGAATGTCCTTGTGCAGCTTACCCACGTGTGGGTGTCTGAAAATGAAAGGCCCTTACAAATTGCAGGCATACATGGGAATATTGAAGGTGTTTAACATGAACCGTGGGGAAATTGGGTAGCGCAGGGGCCCAAACAATTGGAATAGGGTTTCCACATGTTGGGCAGATAGTTGTACGATAACCATAGAAGTACTATAAGGGAATTGCACTGGACAATCCCCATACACCCAATTTCAATTTCATTTTCCACCGTAAACCCTAACCCGTAAAGCGTATTTTGAATCCCTTTATACTCTCTCTCTCTCTCTCTCCAATTCATATTCCATTTTCGTGTTCATAGGATTCTCCATTCTTGAAGTAATCTCCTAACACAGTTGTATCCATGTCATGCCCATCCCTCCTTATATAAGACCCGCCCTAAACGCTAAACCTCCCTAAATTTGAGTGATCTCAGAATGGGACACTAACTTCGGGAACTAGCCATATATCTAGGCCCTTAGCCTAGCTCATGAAGCCAATCTCCTCCTCAGGCTCTTCCTCTGCCATTTCCTCCTCGCCCTTGTCATCTTCATCATCCACAGCGAGATCTTCCTTTCACTTGCAGCTTTAAGGTTTGTATTGCTATAGGGCCTTGCCCGTGAGTCACTGGGTCTATCAACTTTCGGGCTATCAGTGCATACTTATGGTAGGGTCCTAGGGCGGAGTGGTCCGGGATAGAGTAAAGGTCTGGGATGTATTGTGTAGACATGACCTCTATCCAGCACGGAAGCAGCATGCCCCAACGAAGACCCTGGTTATTACGTAGGCGGTCTTTGTGAGCCGAGCTGAATACTACTGGATGATGAACTTCAGTTTGTGATGAGCTGCATACCTCGTACATCATCCTAAGCTGGGACACGCTGAGAATTCAGACGGGAGTTTGGCTCTGGCAGCACGGGTGTACACTTCAGCGCTGGGCATTCTTGAATAGAAAGAAGCTTTAATGCCTACCACCCTTCTCAAAAAGCGTATAGATACAGGGGCTTAGGGTTTAGGATTCTGAGTTTCAACTGCAGGGCTGGGGTTTGCAGTTCGAGGTCTGTGGCGTTGCGGTTTCTGGGGTGGCTGGGGGGATTAGGGCTCAAAGATGAACATGTCAGATAACCAACTTCGCTGTTTAGGGATGTCACGTAATAATGCGGTTGACTGCAGCAGCTGCAAGCCCTTGTTCCTGGCCTTTGCACATTGGTCACCAAGAGATTGCTCCATGGCTGCTGTCACTATAGTGCAGGCTAGCCCTTTATACAAATGGGCACGCAACGAAACAAGCTAATCTGCACCAATACCTATGAGGTTGTAGCCTCATCGTCCTGACCGCAGCATCTCCCCAGGTCAGCGCAGCAGAAATTGTCGGGAAGATCGCCTTACAGCTTGCAGCCCGCGAGAAATAGCTAGTGTCATTACAGAACCACGGTAGATACGGTTGGCCATAGGAAGCACAAGGATCCACAGGAGAGTAGCTTATTCTCCTCTCTTCTGGGATCGCGATAAGTATTAGCTCACGGTTTGTGGGCTTCTGGAAGTCATGCCCGTTTTGGAGGTGCCATTTGGAATTGTAGTGGCGCTTCTTCCAGCTTCAAAAGGGGGTTAGCTCCTCACAAGTTCGCGGGGCAACCCGGCATGTGCGCCAGCAGTTTCACTGCCACAGGATCCAGAATCCGGGTATTAGGCCTAGCAGTCTATCAAACACACATGCAGCCATGTTGCTGGCGTCCACATTCCTGAGTGAGTGCTTAACAGGTCTTTGTTGCAAAAACTCTACTTTGAAAGACGAACCAGCTGCAAAGCAAAGGCGCAGAATTCCCCCTGTACTTCCTTCACTTTTCTCACCGCCCGTTCGGACTGGCACGGGACACCTGAAAGTCTGCCACCACCCGATACTGGCGCTCAGCAATGGTCCGGCGATTTGCAGCAGCCACACGTGCCACGTGGCATTCTCGGTGGTGGCGAGCGCAGGCATCCTGAAGTATCTTGCGAGTTCGCTCGCAGGCGGGTAGCTCCCAGTCTGCGGCAAAGTCGTACCAGTAACAGGTCCCGTTATCCCGAAGAAGTGGTAGAAGGGCATCTAGGAACTCCTGGCCCCCATCCCCCAGGTCAAGATCACCATCTCCTGGATTTTTGGGTCTGGGTGCCAGGATACGGTGATAATGTTGCTGCGGAAGGGTTCGGGCTACCTGTCGGACGTCACCTTCCATAACAGAGGCCCGCCCATAACTCACATCATCTGAACTGGAAAGGTGCATCATCTCCAAGCTTCGGCGGAGGCATTTTACTGCAGCTGCATTTAGCTCTACAGCCACGACCTCTGCAGCTTCGGTATGAGAGAGCAGCTGAAGGACTTCCGGGCCGCAGCCGGCAAAAGCCACTAGTATGCGTTCATCCTTCTGCACCTCTTGGCAAAGGCGCTGTCGCTCACTGGCCAAGCGTGGAGAGAAGAAGCAGGCGTCAAGGTCAATGACCATCCGAACTCCAAACTCCATGTGCGTGGTCCTGTCAGAGCGCACACAACTGCTGCGAGAAAAGATTCTATTCAAAGCTTCATTGCGCGTCTGCCCGAAGAATTGGGGACATTTCTACGTAGCAAGTCGAGACGCATCAGCGGAGATCTCGGCCGTCCAGCAATAACCTCCATGGCCTGCCACAGGAGCAGAACGTTGACTAAATTTGACTTCCCTGCCAAGAAATGAGCACAAGCAGTGGTCTTGCTCTTCATGAAACGAGTATGCTGAGATGACCCGCGCTGTCTTGCTAGACCTGCCTGTGATGGGGCTCGCAATTCTGTCGCGTAGGTCCGCTTCAGCGCCACGACTTTGACACGTCGGTCCTGTATGATCTGGAACTGATATCCAGACTGTCACTTGACTTTGCCAGTCTCTTTGCCTTGTAGCTGAATCTTTAAGTTGTTGCCTTGACTTGCTGTTGGCGTGCAGTTGACGTGCATTCTGCGTTTCTGCGACGTCTGCAGCCAAAGCGTTTAGAAATGGCCTTCAATCCCCACATATCATGCTATGTATCCACTTCCACAACCCCTGGTCTGTGTCTCCAGCCTGCTTGAGGATTGCCGCGCCCATGATTCCCAAGTCCTCCTCTTTCGGCTTAACATTCCTGAAATCAACGCAGCACTGCTTTACCATGCTTGACCCTAAACCCTAAACCCTGGCCCGTGGTTCTGAAACGGCATGTTGGTCTGCGGGCTGCAGCCTGAAACTCTGCAGTGTGCTGTTGGCGCATGGGATGCGCAAGCCTATTCAGATATTCCCAAGAAGAGAGCGGGCGTTTGAAAAAGAAAGGCTTCATGTTTCTTGCGTGATGTCTTTGTGCGCCTGGGTGTTTTCCTTCTTCATCAAGAACTTGCAAATGCCTTTGAAACAGGTTTGCAAATAGGTTTGC
>CAJNIZ010004947.1:4303-28370 GCA_905231905.1 Symbiodinium pilosum | reverse complement strand
CCATATTCCCCACTAACCACCAGCAAGTTTCTGTTGCAACTCGTCTTGAACTGGCCCGCGAACCAGCTGACGTCTGACCTGCATCAACTTCCCCGCTATTGATTTCGGGGGCGGGTGGGCGATCCCTAAACGGGAAGCCCCAAGAGATTTAACATCCTGATCATGGGAGCCTCCGATACCCGCAATCTTTGGAAACCCCCATGTATCTTTCCCGATTTGCTGCGGTGGACAGGTTACTGTAGAAGTCTCTGCAAATGAGCTCCGACCCCAAAGGGCACCGTGACAAAAGTCATGGCAGAAAGTCTGCTACAACACGCGGTAGGCCGCGTGGCAGAGCGTAAATCTCTCTGAATACGCATGATTGCCAATGATGTTAGCGTTGCATACCGTTGCTCCTCTGATCTCTCTTCCAGCATCATTATCGTTGCCATCACCGTCGGTCTTCTTATGACTGGTAGCTAAGGCTTCTAAAAAGGCACGAGTGCCGAGGGACAGATAGTTTGTGAGATTGCTGCCAGGCGGCTGACTAGGGCGACTCTCTGTTGTGAAGCACCAGAGGCCCCAGGAGACCTCAACTTCTACAGGGCTTGGAGTCTAGCTAGGAATGGCGCGGCTTGCCGTTTCTAAAATGCGCTGTTCTCGATTTCAATGGAAACGCGAATCGAACAATTGAAGGATGCCCAGCCATCAAACGGGGCATACGAGCTCAGAAGTTCAACCAGAGCGTCATTGAACTTCGGCGGGGAAAGCGTCTTGAAGCTGTTAGAGTAGTTCGTCGACTCCCTCATGACGCTGTTGCCTCAGACATGCAGCTGACGACAACCCCATGCTCCCGAGGAACAGGAGACGGTACAAATCTTCACAATACCTATTGCCCTAGTGGCAGTCTACAATGAATTCGACGTTCTCCGAAGGAGCTTCTCTAAACAAAATCCCAGGCGGGGCCACCGTCTTTGAGCTTCGGCGTGTCCAACTGTCGGCCGCTGACGGGGATCATCTGGAAGTCCATGTTGATCTCAAGCGGAAATTGCGAAGGAACTCATAGCGATAGCGACGTAGCAAGAAATAGGCACCATGCTTGCACTGTAAGATGATGATAATTCTGGGAAGGATGACCCCAGAAAGCAAACGGTACCAGACTGCCCAGAGGAGGCACGAACCATAACAGTGCATCTCAAGCAATACCTGTTCCACACTTGGAGTTCCTTCTGGCCGAATTAGACCACCTGGTCTTTGCATAGCAACATGCCACCTCATTACAAGGATTCTGCTTCGTGGTGCCTCCAATCCCCAACTATGCTAAACCGCTGGGCCCTGCGTGAAGCCCGAGTCTTAAAACCCCGGCCCGCGACCATGACCCTTAGAGCTTTACCGGCCGCAACAGATCACCGCAACAGATCATGTCCAAGTGACTCCCTTTCCTTTCAGCGCAGCGGAAGGGCCTTGCACCAAAGCCACACTACATGGCAGTGCTGGACAGGTGTCCTACAAAAAATTGACAAGACTTAGAAGAGCTACCCAGTCTTGGACGGCACACGCGGTGATAGTTTCGTGTGCTCATTTGAATGCAGCTCTTGCGCTGGCCTAGCTCTTTGTTGTTCAGGGCTTGCATGATCTGGTCTCGCCGGATGGACGGCTGCATTGCAGTCCTCCTCGTGACCTGGCAGCTCCCGGGTAAACTACCAATCGCTATGACTGTTATAGATGACTGTACATTACTGTAGCAAGGTTTCTTTTTTCCCTATTAAATGCAGGGCAGCTGCATCCAGGCTTGCTTGCAACACGAGCTTTGACGCAATTATTATGTCAAGTAGGCTTGAATCATACTGTCAGGCTGCAGGCCTCTTGCTGGAACTCCGGCCGCAGCTTTCCCACCGCCAGGTTGTGTTCACCTTGTAAACTGAACCCTTGAACGCATGTAATGTGCTCATCGTGCACAACTCTTCTGTGCAAGGCGCCGCCCATGACATACACGAACTCCATGGGGATGCAGGTGCGGGCATTGCCCAGTTGGATGCAAGGCAGGTCAGGGTACTGCACGCTGATGCCGTGCTTATGCTTGAAGTAGGACACAACATCCACCCTGCCACCCATCTCTTCACAATCGAACTCATAACGGTTGGCAGGTTTGTCTGTCAGCCCGTAGACAATCTTGCCCGTAACCTTCACCTGCCATTCACAAGGGACAAAAGAATTTCGTCATGCTTGCAGGGCGGGTCGCGCCTTGCCATATTCTGCCATGACCTTCCTGAGACGCCCAAACTCACGTCACATAATAAGCACCACAGCCGTTGGACTAAGGAGCTTTGTTTTCCAGTTGTTTCAACCAGATTCCTGTAAAACTGTCTACATGAACCTTTCACAAATGCATGACATGCGCAAGCCAATGTACTTTGCACACCTGAAGATGTTGTCAAGAAATTGCGGGATGTGTGTTCTGAGGCTGCAAGGAGGGGAGGCTTTGCATTCAGTGAACACCCAGCGTCAGCTTCCGAAGTCCGAGTTCCCCCCGAAGCGAGTCGCGCATGTTCTGGAAGTGGCTGCACATGAGTACTGTTCTCCACAAGCAAGCACATGAAAGCACATGTTCTTGCGCAAAGGAATCAGCGGTGACTGGATGCTTCCTGATATTCAGCAGAATCAATCAACAAACTTTCGCGAAACCGGACTAGTGACTAGGCGTACACTGAGACCTCGATGCAGGTTCAGATTTCCCGTTCAAACGACCGGTGCCTGCCCCAATAATGCCAGACGACATCCCTGGCAGCATGTGGGGATGAATGCATTGATGGAGTTCATCTTCAAAAAATGGTTCTTCAGGCCGAACCCAAACCCTTCCATGTGCTAAAATGCCACGCCTGGGGTGCTTTCATACGCCAACAAGCAGGGAAATACACGAAAATTAGGCGCCCCTGACCAACAACAACAGCAGCAGCAGCAACAACAACAACAACACCAGCAGCAGCAGCAGCAAAAGCTGGGGCAAGAGGAGGAGCAGTAGGAGGAACAAGAACGAGAACGAGAACAGCAACAGCAACAACAACAACAACAACATCAACAACCCCACAAAAACAAAAAAACAACAACCATAACCATATCCACCACAACAACAGCAGCAGCAGCATTGCCGCCGCCGCCACCGCCGCCACCGCCGCCACCACCACCACCACCACCACCACCACCAACAACAACAACAACGACAACAACGACAACAAGAACAAGAACAACAACAAGAACAACAATGACAACAAGAAGAACAACAAGACGAACAAGAAGAACAACAACAAAAAGAACAACAAGAAAAAACAACATGAACAGCAACAACACCAATAACACCAATAACACCAACACCACCAACCACCACCGCCGCCGCCGCCACCACCACAATCACGACCACAACCACAATCACAACCACCAACAACAAGAACAAGAACGAGAACAACAAGAAGAACAAAAACAACAAGAAGAACAAGAAGAACAAGAACAAGAGAAACAACAAGGACGACGACGCCGACGACGACGAGGAAGAGGAAGAGGACAAGGACGAGGACGACGACAACGCCGACGCCGACGACGACGCCGACGACGACCACAACAACAACAACAACAACAACAACAACACCAGCAGCAGCAGCAGCAGCAGCAACAGCAACAGCAGCAACAGCAGCAACAGCAGCAACAGCAGCAACAGCAGCAACAGCAGCAGCAGCAGCAGCACCAGCAGTCAGCAAGAGTAGTAGTAGTAGTAGTAGTAGTAGTAGTGGTGGTAGTACTGGTAGTAGTGGTGGTAGTAGTAGTAGTAGTAGTAGTAGCAGTAGTAGTAGTAGTCGTAGTCGTCGTCGTAGTAGTAGTAGCTGTAGCAGCAGCAGCTGCTACTACTACTTGTGCAGCTTCCGGTGCTACGACTTAGCGGCGTTGTTTTCTCTGTTTTAACTCCTATGATGCCAGCAATCCTTCTGCGAAACCCTTCTGGGGACCGTTCCGCGTCCTTTCCGCGGCCCAGAGCGTCCTCATCATTTTTGTTTTTACATCTTGCAAATTGTTGCTTCGGCGAACCTTCTGCGAACCTCTTGTCTTCCAAATTGGATCTTTTTCTCATGAAATACTTTAGGACGAGGATGAGCTGCTAGTGTTTTCTGCTGGCAACTTTTGCAGTTGCAAAACTTGACGTTGCCCATGGGATTGAAAATTGTTCTCCGCCTTCCGCG
The DNA here is from genome assembly GCA_905231905.1 of Symbiodinium pilosum. NCBI lineage: Eukaryota > Dinophyceae > Suessiales > Symbiodiniaceae > Symbiodinium > Symbiodinium pilosum. The sequence goes on along the minus strand of CAJNIZ010004947.1, from coordinate 24,162 downwards.
AACCATCCGCGAGCCTTCCGCCCGAGCTTGAAAACAGAAATGAATCAGCGTCTTGCTGTTAACGCTCGTGCTGATCTTATGGATTAATTCGTGTGCGCTTTTGCATGCGCCTTCTACGACCCTTCCGCGCAGCCATCCCCTTCCACGAAGATTCCACATCATTCCGCAGCCACTGTCCAGCGCGCATTTTTGATATTGATCTCAAGTTTTGCGTCGCCAATACACCAACGGAAAACTAGCGGAATGCTGCTGCTTCTTCATGACTTACAAGCTGAATTGATGGGCTTCAAGAGTATCAGCCTTCGGGAAACCAGCTCTGCCAATATTCAGCTGCCACTATTCAGCTACCTGATGGCAGACTCGGGTATTCTGGCCAAAGATCAATATGGTAGGCTACTGATTAGCCTAAATCGACCCGCGACCCAGGCCTCTCGGCGTCTCTCTCGCTCCTCCAGTCGCCAGGATACTTTGCCTCAGCTGCGCAGAGACCTCCTGCTGTGTGAGCTGCAAATTGGTGCTTGCAACAGCGCTGTTTTCGCAATGGTATCAACCACTGCTTATACCGTGAGTTCCATACTTAAAGAAAAGTAAACCATGTCTGAAGTATCATGATCATTTCTGAGCCACCGTTTAGGGTGAGGTTCGCGGAGGTTGTTGTAATTTGCCCAGTCACACTAGGAGCATCATCATTCCATGTGTTCATGATTCGGGCCATTCCGAAAAGATTGTTCCAATCCTCAACCCAGGCACGCCCAGCTTCCCCAGCAGCTGAATGACGGACATCTGGGGAAGACCGACCGAGGCGACAAGGTTCAGGCCTGAAAAGGGTTTAGGGCAAGTTTAGGGTCTATAGGGATGAGTTGAAGGCTGTCATTCATGGTTTCGGGTGAAGTATCAGAACCCTGGATGCGCTTTCTTCCCTTGAAAGAAGTATTGCTCATGGCTTTGTGTACATTGACTCTATATCTGAAGCTTCCCATTCGATTTCAACCCAAAAACCGGCGGGGAATCTATAAGCTGGCATGGCTCTCAAGGTCGCGCGCGGGGCGCCGATTCTGCCACCGACCCCAAGCCCTCCGTTGACGATCTCCAGCTGCCCAATGTACCCGAACCACATCTCGCCTGATAAGGCGTTCATGGACCGCGGTGGTTCATAGATGCTACCATGACTGCGGGTATTCCGCAAATGCTCTCTTCCCTCTTGCTGATGCCGGAGCACCTCAATCCTACTGCAAATAGCTCAGCAAACGTCATGTGGTACTAGAAGCCATTACTTTGGTTTTGCCATGTATTTTGCCCTCTCAGGAATAAGATCACACAAATCATTGTCATCGTTGCATTGCTGAGAGTCTTCAGAGCTCCACCGAGTGGCGTCCGTACTTCAAGGTCACAGCGTCGCAGACCAACCTGTTGTCGGCGCAAATCACCTTGCGGCCTTGGGCGATAAGCTCGTCCCTCTCTTGCGCCAGGGTTCGGATGGCCACCTCCCAGAAGGCTATACACCAGGTTTCAGAACTTGAGATAAAAGGTTTGCGAGTTTAGCGCTGCGCTGTGTAGGCTTTATGGAGCTCAGGGCTCTTCTCTAAACGCCAAACTGCACGGATCCTGATGAGAAGAAACCTCAGAGATGATTCCTGGGAGCAGGACTTGCACATGTGTACCACCCATAACCCAACTAGCACTAAAAGAAAGACTGATACTAAGACGAGTGACATTAAAAGTGATTGTATGGTAATTAATAGTGATAGTAACTGCAACAGTTATAGTAAAAGTAATGGTAGCGGTAATAGTTACACAGTAGCAGGAAGAATAATAGGAATAGTACTCGTAATGGCAATAGCCATTTTCGGCCGGCTCGAGCCTGCACGAAGCGCTTGTGTTCTGATATTGCCACCATGGCCTCCGCAGGGTCCTTGTTGACCTCAGGGGCAGTATGCGAGTGAGGTCTTTAGCAATAGGCTCCCCAAAGACGAGCAGTTTTCATTTTATTTTCCATTATCCCCAATATAACCCCAATATCCCGATGTACTATAGCTGTTTCCACGTTATTTTCCATTCTCCCCAATACACTATAGTAGTTTCCATTGTATATTCCGTTATCCCCAATATACTATTATAGTAGTTTCCATTTGATTTTCCGTTATCTTCTGTATACTATAGTAGTTTCCATTTGGGATTCCATCATCCCAAGATTTTTGCAAGTTTTCGGGAACCTGCGAGCTGTACGCCAAGCCACGTCGGGCGCTAAGGGTTTGGCCTTCATAAACCCAGTTTCCATTTGATATTCCAGTTGTCCCATTTGAATTTCCATTGTTGGGGCGATATATCCCTAATCCCTAATCATGGGCTCCTAAGAGCCCCCCCCAACCCCCCCCTCATTAGCTCTCAACGAGGTTTCGCAACTACCAAAAACTAACTAAACACTACTAAGCCTTACTAAGCCTTACTAAGCCTTACTAAGCCCTACTGAGCCCTACTAAGCCTTAATAAGCCTTGCTAAGCCTTAGTCTGTTCCATCATCGTTGTTCAGGCTGCAGACCACCACCTTGATTGCTGGACATTTCATACGCAGCTCCTGAGATCAGAGTTTCATGCATGCGGCAACATCAATTTGACGTGCAGCAAACACTTTCCCATCAACTATTCAGGGTACATTTGTTTCTGTTGACATGGTTGTTTGAGCCTCCCGCTCCATGGAGACCCAACCTGGTTCTGAAGCGCAATTCCGTCATTTTCTTAGCTGGGCAGCCTCCTTTTGCTTGAGACAGCAAGTGCATGTGCCAAGCTTTGCAAATCTCCTTGTTGACTCACCTTTGTTCCGAGGCACATTTCGCATCAACCAGCAACAAGCTGCCAGAGACGTGTTAGTTTGCACGAGTTCGAGCAGCAGTTCTCAATGCCAATGGTCATTAGGTACACTTGGCCGGAGTTTTTTCAGCACATCCAGTGAAGAGAGCTTGGTCGGCAAATGCCGCAAAAACGAGTCAGCTGTACTGGAGGCGCATGAGCAGCTCTGGCCAGGATTGCCAGTGCAAACAGGTAAGCAGGCGCCATCTGTGAGGACAGGTGGTCAGGTGGCCACGGCTTACGTCCCAACATCATTGATGGTTTCATATGTGCTGCACATGAGCACATCCAATGCCAGGACAGCAGAGCATCGTTCACTTGCGCATGGCTTGTTCCGGGCATTGTTTGACAACGCATTTGCAACAGGAAAGTTCCAGCTTGATGTTCTGCAGTACTCCGAGGACTTGAGTTCAAGTACTTGGGTGAAACAAGTTTTGAAACGACTGTCAGATTTCGAACTGGTCACAGAATTTTTACATGAGCAACGTTGCTGCGGCGTGGACTTCGGATTTGGGGAACCAACGCAAGCCCTGGATAGGAAGTGTGCCGCCACAAATCCACCCAGCTGACTTTGTTTGTTTCTGCATGGATGTCCCGCGTGAGCTCCGGAGGAAGGAGCCACGCAGTTTTGCTGCTAAATTGGCTCTGCAGGGCGTGGCCCTGTCGATTGTGACACAGCTTGCAGCTTTCCTGGATGCACACATCACGCAGGTAACATTGCCTGTGCAGGTCAGTACTGGACCTAGGCAAAGGCAGGCGGGAAGCAACAAGCGTTCCCTTCAAAGCCGTTTGATGGGTTGTTTCAAGCGGGCACAGAAATTCCGCACTCCTATCACGATTGTGCGGGAGACCTGCGCGCAAGTGGCACAGACGTTGTTCATGGGGCAGGACTGGGTGGCATGACGCAGCCCTGTGAAAGTCATCTCAGCAAGGGTGAGCCTTTTGCCCCAATGTGTTTGTCAGGAGCGGTGGATCTCGGGCGCTCTGTCCTCCTTGCAGAGTTCCATCAAGGTGACCGCCGCAGCGTATCGAATCTGTGCTACTTGGCCGAAACGTGTGTTGCAAGTTTGGCTGTCGGCAGTGAACATTCACTACTGGCACAGATTGTCTACCTGGTCCGCGCGCGTGCAGAGTTGATGCATCAGAAGCATCTCCGCGTGCCTGGAACGCAGTCATGAAGTCATACTTACAACCATTTCTTGAAATGTGTAGTCTGCGTGGGCCCTGTGTTCGCTCGCAGGTGCAATTCGATGGGTCGGATAATGCCATGAAGCCTGTTGAGCTGTTCTACTTCTATGACACAGAAGTTGGAGCTGGCGCTTACGCGCCCCCAGTCGCAACAGCCTCAGCCGTCCCATGTGAGCAGGCGTTGTTGCCCCGTGCTGTTCACACAAACCTCCAGGCATTATCACATGTTTTTGCAGCCAGCTGTTGGTGTTGTAGCGCAGACGTGTGGGCTCCAGGAGTCCATGCGTTAGGCACCGATTGCTACTTGAGGCAATGGGCAAGTAGTAGGGTTGGGAGGCTGCCCTCTCAGCTGCCCTCATGTCTGATGGACAGTCTGTGGTGATGATGGGGCGGGGGCTGCCCGGACCCCTAACCGTCACTGACAGACGGACAGAAACTGCAGAGTGTCTGGTCACAGACAGCGGCGACGAGCCACAGCCTGTGCCAACCCGAACAACATCCTCCTCGTCACAGCTTTCCGTGTCACCCTTTGAGGATTCTCAGCTGAATGGTTGCACACTTGGTGACAATTTGCTTGTAGTTGCAGATTGCATCTGGCGCGGGCCTTGCCATCAATGTTTTTCGCTATCAGCTTAGGACTCCGCGGAATGTACTCGTTTGGCTCTGGCAGCCCGCGCTGTTCGCATGGCTTGGGCAGTGGTGAAGAGATGTATCCCCGTGGATACGCTGAAGAAGGCTCACTGCTTGACAGCGATTACCTTGCACTTGCTTTGGTTGAGTCTCTCATAGATTCACTTGTGCCTGGACATTGTTTGGCTGAGGTTTCCTTTTTGGGCCGCAGCATTCTCCACTTCTCCAGCTCCTGCTCAGGAGTGGGAACTGCAGAGGTAGCGGCTGCCATCATCCAGCAGACGATCCGCGCTGGAGGGCCTCTTGAGGAAAAGTTTGCACAGCTCAAGCCTGTGTCCTCCCACGAACCTTGTTTGCAATAACAGCGTCTGAAGCAGTTCTATCTGGAACTTGCGTTGTGAGTGCAGTTTTCATCTCAGGAATTGGATCCCCACTGCCGACAGGTGCTGCGAGAGCACCATGAATGGATTCATTCCTGGCTGGAAGAGCCCCACGCTAAGCCCTGCTCTTTCTGCGACGCGATGCAGCAAGTTCCCTACGGCTCCATCCCGGAGGAAGGCACCTTCGCGCAGAAGCTTCACGCAGCCAAAGCTGCGCACTTGCAGGGGGCGCAGTACTGTTTTGAGCATGGCAGAATGCGCCCGACCTGCCGACCAGTCCAGCTGGACGTCAGCGGGCTACCTTGCCAGGATAACTCTCGCGCCAACACCAAGCGGAAACTGCAGGAAAGCGACAACAATAGTATCTACATTGTTTGGGCAAAGAAGCACAAGCAAATGGGCACAGCCCTTTTGATTCTCGAAAACGTCCCCGTTACCTGTGCCTTGTACTTCTAGCGATCACCCTTGGATTCCCTTCGTATTGCTCAGGACATCCCGATGCGAATGGTGCGGGACCTGCTTGCAGAGGATTACCGGCTGCATCAGCTAATGGTGCAGCCGGAAGATGTGGGGCACGCCGGTCTTCGCCGGCCTCGGACATACATCATATGTGCTCACAAAGTCCGCAGCGCCTTGCTGTATGACCCCCAGGAGATGTACAGCGCCATCTCCCGAGCGATCCGTCGGGTTGTGAACACACAGCCGCAGGACTATCTGATCTCCACAGATCAGGCCCGAACTCTTCAGGCCCAGCAGCTATGCCGCAGCCGTCGCTTGGAGTATAATCCTGCCGCTCGCCTGCCATGTTTTGGGGTTATGGTTAGGTAAGGGTTTAGGGTTCAGCGTTTACGGAGCCCCCTCAAACCCCAAGCCCCCAAAGTCACGGATTGAGATGTACCGGTGCTGCCAGCTTTGCAATGTTGCGGCTGCGTTTGTTTTAAGCTGCTTTCTGCGTGATAATTTCCAGCTTGCAATGTTTTGGGTTTATGGTTGAGTAACTGTTTAGGGATTCAGCATTTACGGAAACCTCAAACCCCAAACCCCAAATTCACGGAAACAGGTGTACCAGTGCTGTTCGTTTTTCTTGTTGAGGCTGCATTTGTTTTAAGCTGCCTTCTGCATGATTATTTCCAGCAAGCCTATTCCAAAGCAAGGAGTGGACTGACTGCTCGCCCTTGCTGAACTCGAGGGAGTCCCTCCTGGTCCATCAGCTGGACATGGATTACTGTAAGAGATACCAGCAGCAGCCCGTCGATAATGACAACCTGTTCTATTACCTCGGGGATAGGTACGAATTCTCTCGTACATGGAGCGCGCACTCAAATGCCATCCCCACGTACCGTAGAAGCGGCGGACTCATGTCGCCAGCTGACAAGCTCGCCTCTCTGGGATGGCCCGTCACACAGTCCGCTGCTGAAGAGATGGGCACGAAGGTGCTCCCATCGCTTGACTTCCGACGAGCCGACCTGATGGTTGGAAACTCAATGCACCTGACATGCGTGTCTACAGTCATGATGACAGCCCTAGCATGCTTCGGCCCTAATGAGCCGGGGCCACTTATGTCTCTAGGGCACTTGAAGTTCAGGTGTTTGTGATGAAGCTCTGCGATGTGTCGCAATAAACCGAGTGCTGCAGCTGAAGCATCTTGTTGCCAGTCAGCGATTGCACATGTCTGCAAACTGGACTTGCAACTCAGGAGCTATATTGAAGCGGACCACTGAGGTTCAAAGGGTACGCAGCTGAAGCTAGTCTTTCTTACCCCTCTGGCCAGAGCCATGCGTCGTACCTGCGCCGGGCGCCCGACCAGCGAAAGCTGCTCCAAAAGTAGCAGTGCCTCCTGCGAAGGCAATGCCTGCAGCGCCAGGGTCTTTGGTTGCAGCCCCACTTCCAGTGGCAGGGTCTGTAGTGGCACCCCCACCTGCTGCAGCCGCCTCCCCTGCACCGCCTGCAGCTGGCGTGCTAGTCCCGGTCCCCAAGGGAGTTGGGCATGCTCCAGCAGCCCCGCCGGCGCCTGTTGTTGCGGCACCAAGCATGGCAATTGCGCGCCTTCACTCAACCTATTTTCATGTTCCGTTAAACTAACTTCAGCAAACTGCAGCTTTCACACATGCTCGCCCTGCGCTATTAAGGTGGCCTGGTGGCTTTCTGACCGGCGCCGATCCTGTTTCAAGCAGGGCTGGGAAGGCCAAGACGCCATCAGGGAAGGTTTCGAACACAGGGCGGAAGCACGAGGTCACCCGCTACAGCAGCTCTTACACGACCATCAGCCACGTGCCGGACAGGGGCTTAGATAATTTCGAGAACCGCTGGTGTCATCCATGAGCACTTTAGACTAAAGGCATGAAACTACTTTGCTGCAAACTATAAAGAACAACCACCTCGCTGAATGGATCAATCATCTGTGCCCATCCTTGACTTTGATCTACCTTGGCCGACTGACGAGAGAACAGCACTTTGCCTACCTCTTTGTCCTCTGCGGTTTGACGCCCACGGACAAGTTGCCGAGGCTGCTTTAATGGGTAGCTAGAGTCTAGTCAGTGACCTATTTTTTTTGAATTTGCCCACCCGGCCGTCCCTAACCCTAAACCCTAGACCGTAAGCCCTAAAGCCCTAACCCTAAATAGCATGCCCTTACCTTCCCCCATAAAGCAAATGATTGCAGTTGAAATCGGTGAGACACGACTACCTGACTGACTAGCCTCTCAATCTTAATAGCTAACTCCCCTGCAGGCACGAGAAGCCCGAAACCCAAGCCCCGCAGCGACGATCCCGGTCTTGTTCAACCTGATTTGCGAGCAGGGCGCGTGGACGATGGTTGGCATCGAAACCCGCTCCGGTCAGGAGACCTCACGCACAGTACTTCCTGCGAGCAGCACTGGGTTCTATCAGATCGTGTACAATGAGGGCGAAGCCTACTTCTGGGACAGCTCGTGCACTGTGAAGACCACGCCTCCCAAGTTGTCGCTGCCACAGCGGGAGCGATGACTGGCGCTGTCTCGGCAGGGTCAGCGTTGCTCCCTGGCATGTCAGGACCTCATTAACCACACTCTAGCCCTGCCTGAACACCCAGTCACGCTTAGAATCTTGCGCCTTGCGAATGTGGCCGCAGGACACGTTCCAGCTGCAGCAGAGGAAGCTCCGGAGCCACCTGCTGCGCTGCGACTGCCAGCGGAAGATGATGAGGACATATTAACCTGTGCTGCCATTTCGAGTTAAGAAGTCTGAAGTTCGAGCAAACTTGTGCCTGCAGGACAGCTTCTCTGCAGAGGAGCCTGCTCCAGTGATCGTGAGCTACGAGGATGGATCCCAGAGCCTCTTTTGGGAGCAGCGCGCAATGGAGCTGCCAAGAGGCACTACGGGAGCTAGTCCAGGACCCAGACACTGCCGAGTGGCTGGTGGACTCCGTGAACAGAGACCCGAGCGTGAAGCCGAAGTGGGTCCGAAAGCTTGCGCAGTCCAAGCGAAGCCGACTGACTTTCGGCTCGCAAAGCATCCTGCAAATTTGACTTTGCTAAGCGGGAGAAAATTTGGGAAAGGATCTTTGGAATGTCAGTATTTTCAATCATACTCCCTAGGCTTGGAATCCGGAGCTACAAGCTTCAAAGCTTGGGTCTTGGTTTTTAGGGTCCACTGGCGGCTAGGCTTTTAAGTATAATGTCATCACATAGAGTTTGTGTGTGGTGCCCTTTGGATACCTGGGCTGAAGCTTGGAAACCTTGAAACTTAAAATTCTACTTGGCAAATCCAAGCTTTAGCATAGGCAAGAGTATGGCTGCGTGATGATCCCAGGCTTAGTTCACTGTGCGCCCTGGTGGTGTTTGGGGTTGGGGAGGTCTTCATTGGAGGGTGTGGGAGGTTTGGAGAGGGATTGGGTAGGAGTTGGGTAGCTTTTTTTGGAGAGGCCCTGGACAGGAGAAGGTCTGGAGATGCCCTGAAGAGGCCTTGGAGAGGCCCTGGAGAGGCCCTGGAGAGGCCCTGGGGAGGCCCCCTCAATAAGCCTCAGTAAGTGTCAGTAAGCCTCAGTAAGCCTCAGTAAGCCTTAGTAAGCCTTGTGAGCCTTAGTGAGCCTTAGTGAGCCTTAGTAAGCCTTAGTAAGCCTTACCAAGCCTCGGCCAAATCTCCAGCAATCCTGGCCAAGGATGACCGACGAGGAGCAGATGGCGCACCCGCAGGCTTGTGGCTCTACGGACGTGCCGCCCGCCCCGGTCACACCCAAGTCCGACACTTCCCGACGCCCACACACAGTTGAGTCAGCAGACCTGCCAAGACAGCGCCGCCCGCTCCAGTCACACCGCCAGCCACAGGGCCGCCCACGCCCCCTATTGTTGCCCAGCCAGGTGAAGACCCCAAAGCTGCTGCCGCTCCCGTGCCGACCCCTGCCATTGGTGCAAAGCCGGCCCCACCGCCAGTGAAGGCGAAGGCGAAGACGTCTGAAGGTGCCACCCCAAAAACAAAGTCCGCCCTTGCGAAGCAAGGAACACAGCGCCGGGAGCAGGCGAAGGCTCAACCTAGATTTTCCAGGATCTAGATCCGCATATCTGTGACCTGCCCAGAGTTTTGTTTTTTCTGCGCAGCCCTGAGAGCTTTAAGCCTTTAAGCAAACTTTGAGACCCACGCACTGGCATACGCTGCCCAGAGTTTTGACTTCCTGTCTGAGTCTGAGATTCTGCGCGCAGCTTTGAGAGCCTGAAGTTCGAGACGAAAAAAATGCTGCCTGCATTGCTGAGGTTTTCTGGGCGACGCACCCCTTGTATCATGTCTTACACAGTAATCAGCTCGTCCATATCAAGCGGGTCAGCAAGATAGAAGGCGGCTGCGCCCCATGAAAACCTAGATTTTGCAAAAGCAAGGTTCAGGTAGGACATGTGCAGCGTTAGGCCACACGCAGTGTGTGCCAAGCTTGACCCCGGTCAGCCCCAAACCCTAAGACCCTGAAAACCAGCAGCAATGATCCCACGTTTCTACACTGAGGCCATTGACCCCTTCGCCTTCCGCTCTGAAACGTTCTTCGAGCTAGTGCGCAGGCGTGCCTGCTCGCATTCAGTGTAGAAGGGCCGTGCAACGTGCTGTTGCCAGGGAGTTCTCGCTGAAGATGACGCGGCCTGTCTACGTGGCTTGGATCTCTTTTGCGAGGTTTGGCTTCCGCGTGCTAGGGTCTAGGAATTAAGGTCTAGGGTTTAGGAATTAGGGTCTAGGGTTTAGGAATTAGGGTCTGGGGTTGGAGGTGTAGGGTTTAGGCATTAGGGTCTCGGGTTTGGGGTGTAGGGTTTAGGAATTAGGGTCTAGGGTTTGGGGTGTAGGGTTTAGGAGTAAGGGTCTAGGGTTTAGGAACTAGGGTCTAGGGTTTGGGGTATTAAGGGCGAAGTTGAGGGTTGAAGGTTTATACGAGCTCAGAAGCAACCGCTCCTCTGCTTTGTACCCCGGGGTTCAGCTGAAGCTGAGCTTAGGTAGGGTTTAGGGCTAGATTTGGGATTCGGGATTAAAGCGGCGGCGCCAGCAGCAGGAGCAGAGGCAGCAGCAGAGGCAGCGGCAGCAGCAGCGGCAGCGGCAGCAGCAGCAGCAGCAGCAGCAGCGCCAGCAGCACCAGCACCAGCACCAGCAGCAACTAAGCATGAGCAGCAGCAGCAACTAAGCATGAGCAGCAGCGTCAGCAGCTAAGCAGCAGCGGCAGCAGCTAAGCAGCAGCTAAGCAGCAGCAGCAGCAGCAGCAGCAGCAGCAGCAGCAGCTAAGCAGCAGCTAAGCAGCAGCTAAGCAGCAGCAGCAGCAGCAGCAGGAGCAGCAGGCAAGCATGCCGGATTTTCTCACCAAAAGACAAGTTGAAGTGCCCGCAATAGGGGCCGTGGAAACAGCAACCTAAATCCTGAACTCCTAAGCCCTATGTCCCTCCCAAACCTCGTTATGACTTTTATCTTGTAACTTATCATGGCCTATATTTGACAGTCCCCCCAAATTATTCTTAAAATTTGGGCCCATACCCAGCCCTATCAACTTGTCACCGACAGATCTGTGGACAGGATCTTTCATGTGGGATGCCTCCCGCCCCCAAAGAGCCGAAAGTAGTAAGCTTGCAATTCCGAATCAAGGTAGACACAAGTAGAAGACCCTGCTGGATCATCCCTGGACGCGCAGACCGCAGCCGTGCCCCCTAACCTCACCTGTAAGCCAACGCAACGCAAGTTTAGAGAGCTCCCATCATATCCACGTGGACGTGCATGTGTAGAAGCAGGGGGAACTTGGAGGAGGATCTGTTGACTGGTAAATCTACCTACTATCCCTAGTCACCCCTATCATAAGCCCCATAACGCAAGCTACGAAGTAGACTTACTAAGTCAAGAAATCCTCCAAGAAGCAACGTGAAGCCTCAGGCTCCGGGGTTTCTCGTCTTCTCCACCTGAATGTAGCTTGAGCGGGGTTGCAAAGGTTGAAAGGGCGCTCTAAAGGGAAGCAGGATAGTAAGTAATTTGCAGATCTTCGTTTAACCCGAGGATTTCCGTGGCGCATAGACTCACGTAGCCCCCGAACGCAGAGCAGGACCTCAAGCAGTTGCTCAAACTCACAGGGCCCTAGGGTTTGGGATTTAAGGTTATCATAGGACTTACAGGGTTCAGTTTAGGGCCAAAATTTAGTGTGTGTCGAAGCCTGCAATTCCCCACCTAGCCTTCTGCGTCTGAGCCTGGTAGCCCGGTAGGTCATTGTTTTTAGGACTCCCCCAAGACAGCCTCCGGGAACAAGACAGCCAGATCCAGACCCTCAACCAAAGTTACCCCACCATAACGCAAGCAAGAAACGCCTGCACGAGGCTATGGTGCGTGCCCTGAACCACGCATTGTTCGTCATGACCGATCAGCGCTTGGCTGACTTCCTCGTTCCTGAAGAACATCGCCTCAAGGCGCAAGGTACTGCCAGTGTCACGGGCGTGCAGCTGCTGCCTGTGCGGGAGCGACGGATTTTAGTGTCTGCACCCTGTCGCTGCTTCAGAAATGTAAGGCACACATGTGATTTCCCACTGAAGCCATGCTTGCCTAGTAATTACTTGCAAGGTCTCCGATGAGGAGGCAGCGCAGATCCGATCCATGAACTTGCTATGCGCTATGGGGCTCCGAGGGTTCGCGCTCCAAGAATGTTGTCATCCACAATGGAATGACTTCAAGCGTGCTATCAGCAGCTCCCACATGAAGCTTTCCTTGCTGAAAATTACCCTGCTAGTAAACGCAGGGCGAGGACCGTATTACAGCGGTCGCAACCAGTTTACAGTTGAGAGTGCTACGTACCATTTGCTAGACAACTGCAGCGAAGACTACCTGCAATCTCTAGCAGAAGCTGTGTGGCGTGATCAAGGCTGTCCGGGGCAAGGGCCCGGACGAGTTCTAAAGGATGACTGGTTGAATGCTCGGGGCATCCGCACTCGACTGAAGGAGGCCGGGCGCATCTTTGTCCTTGCAAGATTGCCTGTTTTTGGGGGAGCTTGTTTACCTTGAAGCTTGACAAATCTTGGAGGCCAAAAACAAGAGCTGGCTTGGCATCATGGAATGCTGCCGCACATTAGACAGGGCCTGGACCTTTCTTGCTGAAAGCGCTGCTCACGCGCAAAAGTTGCTGGAGAAAGCCGATGCCACGGAGGGGGGCGATCTCCTGCGCTCGGCTGTGGGAAGCTTAGTGTGGGAGAAGGGCAGAGAGAGAGAGAGAGAGAGAGAGAGAGAGCAAGCAAACCCGGCTTGCGCGCGTGGTTGTTGATGAGGAGAAGGCAGTGCGTGGGAAGAAGAAGCGGGCCGCAGCAAAGGTCAAGTCCGGCCCAAACAAGAAACAAGCTACTGGAAGCACAAAGGAAGATGTGCCCAGTGGTTCCAAAGCTGCAGCGCCGCATCCAGCATCGGATACAACTACACCCAAAAGTTCAGCGGCGGTCCCTTCTGCAGCAGCCCCACTCCCTGAGGGCGGCAAGAAGGAGAGCGAGCTGCTGCAGGAGGAAGAGGAGAAGACCGCCCGTCAGTTGTTCGACCTTCTGAAGGCCGAGCATGACAACACAGCCGCCTTCGCAGCCGTGTTGCTGCAGGACCGCAGCCTGCAAAGAGACCTCCGTATCATTGTGGATGTGACAACCCCGCTCCACAACGAGTACCAGGATTACTTGAAGGTGCACAAGGATGGCCCGGCTGCCTTGCTGCAAGCCAGTGCGCAACGCTCCCTGGGAAAATGGTTTCGCACAGTCGCTGAGACCTTGCGTACTTTGGAAAGCAGCAGACTAATCACACGCCTGGAACTCACGCCTGTGACTGTCAGCAACTCTGTTCTGCGCTTGGACGATGGGTCTGTTGCAGAAGACGTGCGGGTGACCCGCGCGTTGTTCGACAGTTATGCGCAAACCGAGCATGGTCGCAGGCGCATCACACCATGGTTCTTCCCTTTGCCTTCGCAGCAGCAGCAGAGAGCGCGCAGGACGCGGCCCGAGCTCGCAGTCATCTGCGGCAGCTGGCAGCTGCGTGGCTAAGATTAGAAGACATGGTGCAGGCTGACACTGGGAAAGGCCCTTTGACCCATCTCTGGGAGGACCTGGGAACTGCATCGTGGCAGATAACCAGAGAGATTCTCATCCAGGGGCTGGCTTGCGATTGGAACATGGACGACCCGGAGCTCAAGGCTTTATGTCTCGCATGTTTTTCGGGGCCTCTGTCAACAAGAGACATTCTGGAATCTGCGTTTGGATGGCTTCGAGACTCGTTGAGGCAGGCCAAAAACAATATCCTGGCGAATTGGACACAGTTCCTCTACCTCATCGCTTGTCCGTACGCCCGCTCTCAGGGAGGCATGTCGCAGTACTTGCCCTTGGACACAGACTTTGGCACGCTGCTGAGATCAGGCTTCTCTGACAGGGAGATACTCGATCTCAATGTATGGGCCCCTGCCAAGACATCAATGACGGACAAACTGCCAGACAGTCCACAGGCGATTAGCAAAATCCGACTGGCTGGTTTTGCTGCTAATCGAGTGGCTTCGGCGGCATCCGCCTATGCCATGAAAGAAGTTGCCAATGACTTCCGGCAGTGTGACGCTGCATGGGCAGGAGATGACTCACAAGGGTTTTTGCTGCCAGGTTGGATGTAGGTCGCTGTTAGCAGCAGGGATATATAGAAAGACCTTCTGTTTTCTAAGACCTTTCCAAACCTGCACTTGCGTTGCTGCAAGGAAGTTGTTGTGGTCCAGGGAAACCTTTTTCCATCTGCCTGTGAAACCTTCCCGCAGCCAGCGCCAGGATGCTTGTTGACGCGAGGAGGCTTCTTCTTGCACACCACCACTGGCCAATACTACCTATCCTTTGGATTTATGAAGTGGGCTGCTCAAGTCCTGCGAGTCGAGAGAGTGCTTGTTGGGGAGGAGGACCTGTTGCGTTAGTTCCGAACATGCAGCTGTGGGATCTTGCAGTAGTTTTTGTGACCTGTCAGGAGTACTTGACGTTGCCGGAGAGCGAACTCAGCCGCTCCAGCGCACGTTGGATGGTCAATCACTCCGTTGACGCAGATGGGCCTTTCCTGCGCGTGCCTGTGGCGATTGTGCCCCCGGCGTGCAGGTCGAGGTTTGCACCCGGAGGAGCTTTGTCGTGGCGCATTGCAGGAAAGCCAAGGGACCCATTGAAAGCAGCTCTTCGTCAAGGCACCTTCCTGGATGTGTTGCAGATCAAGGCAATTTGTGCCGCGCGTGGTATCCCCTTGCCAGAGACAAGATCAGTTGGCCAGGGAAAGCCACTCAAGTTTGACCTTCTGAAAACGTTGATTCAGGCTTGCTTCCCGGATGAGGCTGAAGAAGCAATCGAGAAATTGGTGAAGAAGCAAGCCCAGAATCCAAACAGCATAATCCCTGAAGCTGAGCAGCTGGGCACAGCTGAAGCGGAGGGCGCGCAAGCAGAGCTCTTGATCAGGATGACTGCTACTTTGAGCCCGCATGAGGCTGATCATTTCAGTGACATACGGCAGCAAGCAGTTGAGCATTTGCATGCTAGAAGGGAGCGGCGGAAGACACAGTTCAAGATCACTGCTCGCCGGGAAAGTGAGCAGGCAACAAATGCACCTGCTGCAGAGGCCCCTGAACGTGCCTCCGCATCCACGGCTCCAGGTGCAGCAGCTAGTGGTCATGAGGCCGAAGCTGCGGCCTCGTCTGGTGCTCGCAGGACACAGGAGAACCCAGCGCGGAGCAAAACAAAGGCTCCCCTGGAATTCCTAGAGCTCTTGCCAGATGTTGCCAATGTTTACTTCCATTGGGAACCACAGAATCGACGGGTGTGGGTAGAAGTCCGCAGAATCATGGTTGCGTTTGGTTGCAGGTTGGGCTTGGAAGTCTTGTATTTGCTTAGGTTGCAGTCTCAGCAACTGTGTGCATCATCATCTAAGGAGGCCTGCCCTCTGGGCACCAGAAGATGAAGACCAGTACGTGGCAAGCCGGCGCCACACATGGTAAGCAGCTAAATTCACTTCGCGTCGTGGTGGACTGGATTGGCAAAAAGTTCAACGACCACCTCAAAGACAAGACTGCAGAGGCTTACGTGTTGTGGGGCCCTCATGTCAAGTGACTCATGTTCTGTCAAGTTTTCTCAAGCGAGTGAGGTCTAAACAATTTTGTCAAAGCATTCTTCCAGTTACCAGTGCTTGAGGCCGAGCGATGCCCAGCTACGGCGAGCGATTGAGGCTTGGGACGAGCGCCAGGGCCGCGCAGTGGCCTCCTGAAACAGTAGCCTCAACCCCTGTAATGAAGTTTTCACCCGTGAGCTCAGACATGCAACGCATGAAAGCTCTTGCAATGTGTTTCGAAGAGACACCTTTGTTCGAGACAAGCAAACAACTGCCGCTCGAAGAGGCAAGCTTGTTCAAGACAAGCAAAGCACAGGTACGACTCCCAGAAAAATGTTCAGCGCGGAGCTTCTCAGCAACTTGCTCAACACATGCTTGTAAGCTTTGTCATGGCACTCTGGAGGCTGAGTGCTAATGAGGGGGGGGTTGGGGGGGGGCTCTTAGGAGCCTATGACCTAAACTTTAAGCCCTAAACCCTTCTAATAACAACTGGCCAACCCTCGCACCCTAAAACTCCAATCCCTGAACTTAAATACAAGGGCCTCTCAACCCCTAAATTCTGAATATACGGGCCCACGACCTTAAGCCACAACTCCGGGACCATAATGTTTGGCTCCACTGGACCTGCGGCCGATGCAACCATGAAAGATCGATTTCACGCTGCTCAAACTTCACCTGGCTGCTGAGGGCAGCAGGGACAACAGGGATCGGTTGATGATTTCGGGATTAATGCTTCGAGATTTGGATGAATGCGTTCTGGCAACCTGCACGGATGACGACCGTCCAAAAAACAAAGGCATCCCTGATTAAAAAGCCCCTCAGAAGAGACTCAATTTTGGAGATTTGCAAGTTGCCGCCTCCAGGCCCACCAAGTACGGCCTTCCGCCAGCTTTCGTTGGAGGTACCTGAAGGGCTTGTGTAGGTCCAGGCTGCTCAGCCCTGCAGCCTCAGGAAGATCGTCTGAGAAATAAATGCCTTATGAAGGCAGTGGTCCTGATTCGGTAGAGTGGGGGATCAAAGCAAGCAGATTTGGGACGGGATTCAGAGAGCATAGTTGTTTGAACCTAGTGCGCGCTGCAGCCTTTTGAGGGAATGGTAAAGGAAAAAGAATGTTACGGTGCCCAGCCGGCATGAGGGGGGGGGGTCAGGCACTTGCTCCATGAGGCCGTTTAAGGAGTGAGTATAACAGTCTTTGCAACTGGCATTACAACAGCATCCAGTGATTACCCGCAATGGTATGAGACAGTGGTAAACATGAGCATGAGCGTGAAGCAAAAAAGGCAATAGGTGTGACGGTCCTGTCAGTTGTGAATGGTGACTGCGACCATTAGACAAAACATGATAAGGATGACAACTTTGGTCCAAAGATGGAGATTATCTAGTCGGATCTCAAATGCATGCTCTTGGTCCTGAATACATGGCGCTTCATGCCGTTCGAACCCTGTTACCTGTCCTTGATGCGCATCCCATCATTGACGTACAAATAAAATCCCTGCGAATCCTTGTATACTCCCCACAGTCCATGCCTGAATTGAGGCTGGCAGTCATCCATGGAAAAACAGCTCCTGCCTCAACCTCCTTCCGCTGATCGTGAAGTGTAGTCACACTCTTTCGTGTCCACAGCAAGTTGTTGCCTGAGTTGGGTTTCTTAGAAAAATGGCTTCAAGTGCTTTTGTTGCGTACTCTGGTAGTGTGCTACAATTCGCATTTCTTTGCAACGTACCACAACGTGAAATCCTGACTTCAAGCTCCTTTCGCTGTGTCCCCAAGAAATTACCATCTAAGTGAGCTCGTTAGACCTTACGACGGTGGTCGCTCAAGCGAAGGACCTGCACATCCTTCAAGTAAGCCACACCCTTGCTTAATAAACCCCCTCCCCTCAATAGGGATTATAATAGGGATCCTAAAAATAAGGCCCTCAAAAAGAGGGTGTTTATTAATCACTGGTCTACATTACCCAAAACCCTGAACAGTAGTTTCTATGTTCTTTTCCATTATCCCTATATAACCCCAATATTACCCCTGTATTTATCATGGGTCTACACTAGGCGGGACAGAGATTCTGCAGGCAGGTAATGGTTCTTCTCGTGAACAGCCTAGTGTAACACATGTTGCTTCTTCCACCAACCTTACGGACCCTAAACCCTATATTATAGCATACTATAGTATATTTTCGGTATAGCAGAGAATATTCTAATATATTATAGTATATTCTGTTCTCGTATTTTATAACATGCTATAGTATATATTATAGCAAATAAACCCTGAACCAGAAAGAAAGTCTTATGGCTTCATCTTGGTCAAGAGTCCGTCATGCAGCCAATCAGTGGTGGGAATATCTTTGAGCAGCTGTTTCACCGCCTTCTTCCGAATCACCTTGGCAGCAGACAATCTCTATCTTCCATCGCAGAATTTGCAGAACCATGAAAACGTGGGGGGCCCATAAGGAAAGCCTAGTCTAGTTTTCTGCTTTGGGGGCCATTTAAGCCTGATTGGATACTCCCCTTCAGCATGCACTGAATCCAAGGCCCCGACACCTGGCACCTCTCTCTCATCCTCACCCTTTTTCTTGGGCATCTTCTTTGCAGTAGGATCCTGCAAGGCGTGCATTTCCTGACTCAGCCCTGCAAAACACCCGCACAGATCTAGAACATGATTAGTGTGTTCCTTATGTAAACCCTGGCCCTATCCACTCCCCCTGTGCTCTCGTCCTGCGGCTTATCTTTCTCGACTTTGTTGAAGTCCACCCGCCAGCATCGCCAGATCTCAGTCAGACTCCGAGGAAGGAGAAAAATGCCGTTTTCTATACATGCGCTGGAAGTAGCACCTTCTGGTAGCACCATTGCACCGGCACATGAAGATAGCAGGTCACAGAAAATGTTATTGATGGTGGTGCAACAGAAGCAGCAGCAGCCACAGCAGTAGCTTTACTGGATTGCAAGAGCTCAAGACTATTGCGGCAGAACCACCCTGACAAAATCACGCGCACACACACACACAGCTTCACACTGCGAAACTGTGCATTTTCTTGTCCCGATCTGCTCTCCCTAATGCCCCTATCAATACCATGTTCATGACGAAGATGGGCCGCCCCTAACTGCCTGGGCGCGACACCGTCGCATCACCCTCGCCAGCCACCGTCAGGTGGAAATGGTTGGACACCAGGCGAAGAGGCTGGCCCCTCCTGGGTCAGAAATGATTTCCAGCGGTACAGAATGCTTTTTTGGGAGCTTTACAGAAGGAAACATCGTGTTTTGGGGTCAATGCATGTGCAGCCTGCAGGGTTCAAAGCTGGGATGGGTTACAAAGATTTTGCTGAAAGCGGAAAAGCTGAGTATGCAAAAGGGTTGCAACAATAGTGGCGGTACTCACGATGTTGACGGAACGGATACGGGCGGCAATTCAATTTTCAGCTTCATACCCATCGCACTCCTGATAACCCGAAGCCCAAAACCTTAAACCCGACACATTACACCTGTAACGCGAAACACATAACACCTACTTTCTCTTTAACCTTGAGCCTTCAACCCACTCGCAAGTGCAATTGAAGGGCTTTCCCAAAGACAGCGGCGGTATGTCAAGCTGCAACCGCTCCTCCTGAAACAACCGTCTGTTGGTGCTTAGGGAGAGCGGGGGAAGTGAAACGAGCACAGTATCATTGTAGAGGCATAGGGCGTTGAGACTTTGGGGTTTGGGGAGTGTTGTGATGGTTCACTGCCACTCCGGTCATCTGTAACCACCTTGGCAACAACAAGAAACAGGAAAGCTTCAGCAGCAACTAGGGTAACTGGAGGCATTGTGAGCACGCTCATCCTTTTCTTACTGTATGAGCGTACAGCTTGCTCAATCTCCCTAAACCCTAAACCCTAAACATATTGGGCGGCTGCTTGTTTTATCCCTAAACCCTAAGCTGGCCCTAGCATATCGCCAGATGTATTGGGGGACCACAGAGCTTCAAACTGAGAGCAGTCCGGCTCTTCAACTGCCACAGCCCTGTACTCCGCTTCCTTGGCACGCGAGAATTGTTGAATCCCCTGCCCCTACTAGTAATGAGCCCCCTTTAGGTTACTGCACATAGGGGTTTTTGAGGTAACAGAAACGAAATGGAAACCACTGTCTTCTCCAGGGTTTAGAATTTGGGCATTAATTCGCCGAGGCATCCAGCCTCAGGGCGTTCAGATCCCTTTAAAAACCCCCTCTACGACCCCCCCACCCCCGCCATGGTGGGTGGCCTAGTCCAGCCTGACCATCCCG
>CAJNIZ010004946.1:0-10111 GCA_905231905.1 Symbiodinium pilosum | reverse complement strand
GGGGGGTGGCCAGGCAGAGGCGTGTCTGCAAGGTGAACGCCCTGAGGCTGGATGCCTCGGCGAATAACACCTTTAATACTCCCCTATCTACTCCCCTATATCACCCCCTGGAAGGAGTTTGACTCTAGCTCGTATACAAGCCTTTCATGGACCTTGTACACTTCCTAGCCTCCTCCTTATGTAAGGGTAGGCGCCTGTCCTAGTCCTTATACCGCCTCCCTTTTTCTAAGGGGAAAGCCCTGGGGCTTGGGCCTTTTAGGGAGGAGTTTCGGATTTCTATTATTCAAAAAGGATTGGGATTGGAGGTTTAGGGTTTAGTGCTACCCTTTAAACCCTACACCCTACACCCTAAGGGAGAAGTTTCAGAGTATCCCTTGAAGAACCCCAAAGTCAGGGTTTAGGGTTTAGGGTTTAGGGTTTAGGGGTTTTGGGCTTCAGGTTTTGGATGCAAAGCCCAGAACCCGGCATGCAAAGTCTGAGGCCACAAGTATTTAAGGGCTTGCTGGATGTAACCCTAAACCCTAAGTTTGGGCTGTAGCCTACCTAGACACCCAAGTCCCCGAAACAACGGGGCCCCCAATACATTCAAATTGGGGACAGCAAACTCTACGTAAACCCTAAACCCTAGGGTTTAGGGTTTAGGGTGCTATCCTAGGTACTGCCTCTACTCTGTATCAGTTGGATAAGATCTGCGCATATCTATAAAATATTTATGTATACCCCTTAATGTGACCCCTTATATAAACTGTTACAGGGCGGGGGCCAGTACCCAACAGCTACCCACAATCGCAATCTACTGGCGCTCAAGGTAAGCCTTAAGCCCCAACCCCGTAAATCTTAAGCCATTAATTCTAAACCCAAAACCCCTTCACTCCAAACCTGAAAACCTAAGCCCCAAACCCCCTAAACCCAAACCCTTAGCCCGAAACCCAAAACACCCCTCATTGCCTAGACTCCTAAACTCCTAAACCGTTTAACCCTCAACACCTCAAAACCTAAGCCCGAAAAGATTCGGCGACTTGAGCCAGCCCAGCCTCTATCTAAAGTTTAGGATTTAGGGTTAAGGGTTTTGATTTAAGGTTTAGGGTTCAGGGTTCTAAGGTTGAGGTTTTGGCCCCAGTATGGGCCCTTAACCCTGGGATCCTTATGTGGGTTGTTCTCAAAGTTATGGGCCCGTTTTGGGTATATAATGTATGTATATTACGGCACCTAATATCTAGGGGTACCAAAATGGGACCCTAATTTTGGGAACTACCCATATACCTACTGTAGCCCCTGTATCTACGCTTTGACGGTCCCTAGAATCCTCCCAATACTTCTAACCTTAGATGGGTCTTCCCGAAGCCAACTTCAACCGGGCTTATCATCTACGCGGAACGTTGGGATCGTGAAGAATCTCTCCTGATGTTGTAAGAGGGAACCTATTTATGAATACTTTTGGGGGGACCTACAAAGTACCGCCCTAAACTAAAAAAAGCTTAAGCCCTAAGCCTGAAACCACTATACACCCTGGACCCTGGACCTTCAACCCTGAGCCCTTAAGCCCCTTAAACCTTAACTATCCCCATATAACCCCCTGTATAACCCTATATAATCCCTATATAGCCTAATTTTGAGAAGCCCTAAACCCTAAACCCTAAACCCTAAACCCTAAAGGACCGGGCTTCGAATTTCAAGATGTGGCTGACGCCTCGGTTGTTGCTGATGCAAACGTCCCAATCACGGGGTCCACCTTAGTGGTTCCCGAGGTCTCCTCCTTCGGGTTTAGGGTTTAGGATTTAGGGTTTAGGGTTTTGGGTTTAGGGTTTATGGTATAGGGTTTAGGGTTTAGGGTTTAGGATTTAGGGTTTATGGTATAGGGTTTAGGGTTTAGGGTTTTGGGTGATAATCATGTTTCTTGATAGTATACAACCTTGAGGAATTATTCAAAATAGTGCGCGCGCGCGGGTGTGTGTGTGTGTTTTTTACAGGTCTAGGTGGATTGCAGGATCTGGGTTTCCCAGTCGGCTCTTTTCCCGCTTCTGAGGTCCATAGAACTCGGGGCCTCTTTTAATTTTTTGGTTTGCTGAGGACTCCACCCTCTTTGGGTCTAGATTTTGGACTTCAGATCGTAGAGTCTCTAATGGAAAGTCGAATGGAAAATACGCGAGAACACATTCAACTGTTAAGTTTTCGGGCTTACTATCCTTATTGTAAGCCTTTTGGGAATAAGCTCGTGTGGAATGGGAACCTTTGCGGATATGCTCTTACTGTGTTGAACCACCAAGAACACAACTCAAATAATGTTCGAATAATGTAATTTCAGTTGTGCAGGAGATACCAACGCACTCTCAGGCACACTCTTCAAGTACAGGATATTGGGCTAATTCACTTGTAAGTCTTGTCGCTGTGATCCTTGGGGGCATTAAGGTGGATTTTCAGCTGGGTGTGTGGTTGCGTTTTTCCTGCAGACCTACGGGCGAAGTCGGATTTTTTGCCTGTAGTAGGCCTTAAGCCTTAGACCAAAATGCTTGCACCACTACATACCCCCAATATATCCCCTATATAACCCCAATAGAATCCCTATAATCCCTACAGTTTCCATTTCCTATCCATCATCCTCACATATCCCCAGCCCTAAACCCTACACCCTATTATACTGTAGCAGTTTCCATTTTCTGTTCCATTACCCCCAATATATCCCCTGAAAAACCATTGTAGAATCCCCATAATCCCTGTAGTTTCCATTTTCTTTTCCATTATCCCAATATATCCCCTATTAACTACTGTAGTGGCTTTGCAGGGCCCACTGGTCTGTGCCCAGAGTTTAGGGTTTAGGGTTTAGGGATTTAGGGTGTAGGGTTCAAGGATTTAGTGGTATAGGGATTGAGGATTTAGGGTTGCTTCTTGCTTCTACGTTGCCCTAAACCCTTAAGCCTAAACCCTGAAGTAGTTGCATAGGAGCTGTAGTCTAAACTCCTTAAAGGGGTTTATACAGGGGACTGTATGGGGTTTCTACTATAGGGCTTAGTAATGGGGACGCTAGGAGTTTAGATAATAGCTCAAATCTGAGTTGGGACAACTTTCTGCTGCATGCAATCCTGATTTTCGAGGTGTTGCGCAGGGTTGAAGAACTTGTTGCCAATCCCATGAACCCTTGTTAAGGGAGGATAATAGTATCCTTCATAAGGGTACGTACCCCCCCCACCGCCAAGATTTCGAAACTGGTTAGGTCTTATTAAGCCCCGTATTGTCCTTATTAGCTCCTTACACCCTTGGTGTACCTTTGGGGGGTATTATTGTAACCTCTTACTTGTTCTTTAACAGGAAGATTTGCACTCCGCAGGGTTTGGGGCGTGTTATACCTTAGGTGGAACCCCCCTACCCAGTCATAGCGACTATAAGGGAGAATGGTGATTATACTAGGGTTCTCTTACCCTAAACACCACGTAAGCTATTCCAAGTCTTCAGTCTGTGTGCCACAACCCGCACAGCTCTAGGGTTCAGTGACCCTAAGCCCTAAACCCTAGGGTTTATCCTAAACCCTCGGGTTTAGGGTTTAGCATGTTCTTGTTACCTCTGCCAACTTAAGAAATCTTGGCCAATGTCTGCTTGCTTGGAGGGCGTTCTAAGCTGGATTTCTGAGATTGTAAAAGCAGAAGGGGTTTCTGACGCATGTAGAAGCTTCGAAACATGTAGGTGTTTTCATAAATAGAGGGGCATCTACAGATCATTGTTTGGTTGCTCCTGAAAACCGCACCCTCAGAAATGATGCCCTCATACTACTTGTGTAGCTAGAACATGATATACCCTCAATGCCTTGCTGAAATCATGTACGTAGGCCCCCCTCACATAAGCTTCGCTGGGTTTTATGGATTGAGTCCTTAGCTTTTGTGGCTCCTTTTGGTTTAGAGTGTGCAGCACTTGGGGACGTGGAAGCATGACGAACGCAGTAGAATCAGGAGCAACCGCTCAGGTGAGAGACATGCCACAATCGCCATGGCTGTCCCTTGGCAACCAATTTTGCATCAATAAGCTACCCTAAACCCTAAACCACAACAAGCAGAACCTGACACCCCGCACTCTATTCCAAAAACCCCACCCCCCCAAAGTCCCACAACCTTGCACAATCTAAACCCTAAACCCTGAACCCCAACTCCTATATGTACTATAGTCTAAACTCTTTAAAGGGGGTTATATAGGGGATTATATGGGGGACTACTATAGGGGTTATTAAGGGGGATACTAGGAGTTTAGACTATAGCTCATATGCTCCACACGTTGAGTCCTACTCCCGGCAGTTTATGTCGCAAACCCGCGGCTCCTGCAGAAGAGTTATGCGATTTTGGGGTGTAGGGTTGAGGGTTTAGGGTTCCTACGCGGAATTTCTCACATTTGGGGTGCTCTTTTGGCGCCTCGTTTTCAGAAAATGCAACCCTGCGATTGCCTTTCCGAACCCACTGCGAAAAACAGTGCTCTGAGCATGCTTCTACCGCATGCCCCGACAAAATGGCCAAAATTAGTTCAGACAAGGCTTTAATCCAAATAAGGAAGGGCGCAGCCAGCAGGGGCTAGGGTTTAAAGGTCAGGCTGGTGCCCAGTAGGCTCCCGACACAGATACCCAGGAGGCTAATCCCATCATAGGCATTAATCTAACTTACATAATATTACCCGAAGCTATACTCTTTTCTCCAAGATGCCCGGAGTAGCTTTGACCCTAACCCTAAACCCTAAACCTGCCACCCTCAACCTTTAAGAAGACGTCTCATAGACATGAAGAATGCAATTCGAAAACAGCACTCGGCCATGTGTGAACCATAGTGTAGATGCCTAAATACTACGGATTAGGGTTCTGGGTAAAATAGGTAGCAATATTCCTAGGCTTTAGGGTACCAATAATGGAGAATCAAATGGACGAGAAAATGGACAATGAAATGGGAGCTGGTTTGTATAGGGTTTATTGAGATAATTAATATGGTCCCGTATTTTACATAGAGCTCAGAAAACAGTTGGCAGTTCTAAAGGCCGCTCTGGTCTAGTAGGCAACGACAACCCTAGTAGCCACAGTAGTAACCAGCTGGGCATGTTGTCCTCCGAAAGTCCTGCACCAAGGAAAATCAATCCCCGGGCTGCCTGTGTTGCCAATCCAAACGCTTCCTCGCAAGACGTGGAGGCCAACACCAAGTCTTTTAGTTGAATATGGGGAGTGAAGGTCCTGCTTGTGTAAGCCCCCAAAGCATTGAATCCTGCTGTTGTGGGCCTGAGACTTTGCTATTGAGAGACGGTTGCTGCTTTGGCACCAGCGCCGTCGTGGACAAATGCACCCTTATAATACTTGGAAGTTAGGAGGATGATATAGGGGCTTCATACTTTCCATTGGTGTTATTTAGGGATAAAATGGAAAAGAAAATGGAAACTACTATTTAAGCTTACATTAGGGTTTGAGGTTTAGGAGCCTTATTACTTGGAATAGGGCCGGGCTAGAGAATTTCACCATTTCATGTCTTTGTCGTCTGTGGGTTCCGCGGTTCATCGGTGTGGGCTGCCTAAACCTCAAACTCTAAACCCTAAAACCCCAAACCCCAAACCCTAAATCCTAAACCCTAAAACCCTAAACCTAAACCCTAAATCCTAAACCCCATCGGAGGTCGGAAGCACACACCAAAACAGGCCCATGGAGATGCTACATTACGAAGAGAAGGGGTTCAGGGTTTAGGGTTAAGGGCTTAGGGTTTAGGGACTAGGGTTAGCTTTAGGGGTTCAGGGTTTTGGGTTAAGGGCTTAGGGTTAGGGGTTTAGGGTGTTGCAACGTGGAGCTTAGGCGTGCTCCAAGGCAGCATGCCGAAGTCAAAGTCGGACAGCGCAGCTTCGAGCGGGGCTGCTGTTCCTGCAGCCTGTGAAGATTGTGCCAGCATGAGATGTCTCAAGTGTTTGGAGTTGGTAACACTAGAGAATAGCCACGCAAGTGGGCGGACCCCTCTCAAGCGCATCTGTGGAGGATGCTCCTCGACTGACCGTGCCTTGCAGAGATGCTGCCAAACCAAAGCCAAAGGGGATAAGGAAACCGACGAAGTGAAAGAACACAGATCCCGGGCTGAGAAGGTCAAAGCTGAGGTCAGCAAGATTTAGGGATTAGGGTATAGGGATTAGGGTTAGGGTTTAGGGTTTAGGGTTGAGGCCTTAGGGTTTAGGGATTAGGGTTTAGGGCTTAGTGTTTAGAGTTTAGGGTTCAGAGTTTAGTTAGGGTTTAGGGAGAATAAGGGTCAGCAAGGGCTTGCCGAATCTTGTGTACCTGAGGGATCTATTTTTAGGGTTTAGGGTTTAGGGTTTATTTGAGGTGCCCTATTCAATACCAATACGAAGAAGCCAGGGGCAAAACGTTGACAATCATTCCTGCTGCTGCATGACATAACCCCTTTTAACCTCTATATCAACCCAGTTTCCATGTGAGCCATAGTCTAAACTCCTTAGATGGGGGCTATATCGGGGATTATATAGGGGACTACTGTAGGGGTTATAAAGGGGGATACTAGGAGTGTCGCCTATAGCTCATGTGGTTCCATTTTCTGCTCCAACTGGTTCTACATTTGGGTAAGCCCCGCCTTTCCAGGATGGAACCATTCGCCCCGAAACCCTACACCCCAAACCCTAAACCGTAAATCCTTAACCCCACGCGAACCCAAGCCTAAACCCCAAACCCCAAAACCCCTGACCTCACACAAAATAAGATTCTGAAGGCTTACACTGGCTGGTAAGATGAACTGCCATCAACTTGGATTCCTGCTTTATACCCTTTAGGGCTTAGGGGTTAGAGATTCCCCCCTTGATACCCTTTATACAACAAACACCTAAATCCTCACGGTGGGGACACCTACAAAGAGACCCATAAGTTTGGGAACCAGACCTTCTAACCCTAAACCCTGGACCCTATTCCTTCTAGAATCAAGCGCATGGGGAAGGGTTTCTGGGCAAGAAGCTTTTGCCCTTTTGGTACCAGTCCAAACCCAGGAACTTCCGAGACGCATTCATCCTCTAGGGGTTTAGGGTTTAGGGTATGCTGATACTATCATGCTTCCCACGGGCTGGGTGTGTAGGGTGGTGCTGGATTTTGCCCTTTAACCGTATGTAGCCTGCAGAGGTAGTGGCAGTGGCTCAGGAAAGCCTGTCATGCAAGCTTTGCAACCCTAAACCCGAAACCCGTAGCTGCAAGCCGGATACCCGCCAATTGCCGTAGCTGTGGCGTCCTGACCTAGGTCAAGTATGTGAGATTCCACTTTGGGCATGCTTGTAGTATTCTGGGTTGCTGTTAAGGAACTTAAATTCAGTTACTATATTGGGGAAACCCTATTATTTACTATATATACCCATTATGGTAACTTAATTTAAATTCCTTAACAGCAACCCAGTAGTTATGCTTGTAGCTCCTATGAGCCACATGATAACACCAGTCATCTGTCGCCCTGACAATCCAAGTAGGCACCTTATGAACCCCAAGCTTGAAACCCTCCCACCTGAATCCTAAGCCTCAGGCACCGAAGGCTCAGAGAGGTATTATGTGAGTATGTACCCCGCCAGGCTTAAGAAATGGGGACTTTCTCTAACCAGTTCCGATACAATCCCCGTATAATCCCTACATAGCGATACTCGCCCATAATCCTCCTATATTCATCCCTGTGTATCCTCCAGGGCCATCCCTAAAGTAGCATCCTAAACCCCAAACCCGAAACCCTAAACCCTAAACCTTAAGCGCATGTTTGGCACATGCCTACCTGCTGTGTCAGAGGCGGCGATCCAATGGGGCCAGAATCTCAGATCGCCCCTTATATCCCTCAGAATAGGTAGATATGGCGCTAAACCCTGAACCCTAATCCCTGAACCCTAAGCCCTGACCGCGCACTACTGGGTCCTTGTTGTTTTCTGATTGTTGACCCAAAGCACAGCAACTAAAGGGACTGAAATGGGAACCCCAAACAGAGAACCCCAAGAATATGGTAATTAGGAACATACGCAATAGGAATATAATGACCCTGATATATATCTCTCAGATTCCTGCTGTATTCTTGGGGTTCCCTGTGTGGGGTCGCCCATTATAATCCCTTTCACATAGGGACCAGATTATGTTCCTTCTACATTCTTGGGGTTCCTTGTTTTGGGGTTCCCATTTCATCCCTTTAACAAGAATATTCAGTTAAGATGTTAATATCTGCCAAAAGGAACCAGGACGTAGGATGTGTTTCAGCCTTGAACCGCCTGAAACCCTGCAACCCTCAGCTGCTGCATCTAGCTGTTCTGTGGTTCATGCGGTGCTAGGTTGCCTTCAGGTATGTGCTACAGTGATCTATTTCGTTAGTTTCTTGAAGTGAAAGTTCATTATCCCAGACTCAAAAAAAGCTGCAATCACCATGAGAGGGATCCCCAGACGAGGACTGGTACGTGTGAGAAGTCCTAGAGTTTGGGTCCTGCCCCACTCATAATCAGTTGGATAATATGCATAAATTGGGAAGGTTTCCCAAAATGATTTTGGACCTTATCGGGGGTTCTCATAATAAAGATTCCAATATTTGGGGGGTCTATATTGGGGTCCCTATATTTTGGAAACTACCATATACTTACGCCGATCCCTGAATGTGACCCGTATTATAGACTGTTAATGGGTGGGGCCAGGACATAACCTAAACCCAATTAAAAGGCTGACACGTCGTTTAGTGTGGTTTTCAATTGGGTTATAAATGCGATTTGACTGAGCTGTGCTTACCCAAACCTCCTAAACCCTAGACCCTAAACCGCCCAAGTATGCGCCAAATCTCGACCTACTCCTCGAAATCACATTTCTCAGAAATGGGGGTCCCAATATAGACCCTCATACACTCTAACTCTTACTATAGGGAGTCCAAGAAAGGCCCGGACGGCCCCGCATTGCTCAGAATTCCTAATGTGGCACATGATTTAGAAACCCTACGTCTCAAACCCTCAAGGCAGAGCCCTAATTCCCAGACCCTAGGCCCCAAAATCCTAAACCCTAAGCCCCAAATCCTAATAAACCTTAAGCCGCAAATCCGAAAACATACGCCCCACATGCTAAACGCGAAGCCCCACCAAAAAGCCAGAATCCTAAGGCCTAAATCCCAATTCCTAATTCCTAAGCCCCCAAATCCCAAGACATAAGCCCCACATGCTAAACGCTAAGCCCCAACAAAAATCCTAAACCATAAGCCCCAAATCCTAAACAAACCCTAAACCGCAAGTTTTAAAACCTAAGCCCCTCATGCTAAACGCTAAGCCCCACCAAAAGTCCTCAACCCTGAGCCCCAAATCCCAAACCCTAAACCACAAATCCTAAAACCTAAACTCCACGTGCTAGACCCTATCCCCCAAATGCTAAGCCCTGAGCCCCACATCCGAAGAGCTAAGCGCCCTATGAAACTCCTATATAGCCTCCTTTCTCCCTATAGAAGGGGAAGACATCCTTTCACAACCCTTATTCCCACTATCCCAATTCTTTGGGTCTAAACCCCAGACCCTAAACTGTAAATTCCAAACTCTACAACCCCAAACCCTAAACCTTAAACCAAAATCCAAAGCCCTAAACCTAGGTACCCCAGTAGTATCCTTTTGCCCTTTTTATTTGGGGGTCTCCTTATTAAAGCTGAATAGTAGGAAAAAGGGTACCCTTATTATTGAGAGGTTACTGGGGAACCTAGTTAAACCCAACTCCTCCAACCCTAAACCCTCAACCCTAAACCCTAAATCCTAAAACCTAAATCCTAAAAGCCAAACCCTAAACCCTAAACACCAAACCCTAAACCCTAAGACCCTAAGACCCTAAGACCCAACTCCTCCAACCTAGGCTGCCGGCACCTTAGCGGGGGCTTCAGCTGCGACGCGATCGATAAACGCTGCCAAAGTGCCGCGCAGCTGCGGTCAGGGTTTAGGGTTTGGGGTTTAGGGTTTAGGGGTTTAGGGTGTGCAAGCGGGGTCGCGCGCTCGGGCGTGAGCCGCCCCTGGCCGCGCGCTTGCGTTGCTTGTAGCCCACCCCCTCCACCCACATTACATTCAATTAGGGTTCAACGCTTCCTGCGTGCATGCACGCTGCATGACACCCAGGGAAAACGCTGCATCAACTGGACGTGCC
>CAJNIZ010004945.1:0-10450 GCA_905231905.1 Symbiodinium pilosum | reverse complement strand
TAATATTACTGTTACTATTATTATTACTATTACTATTACACGGATGGGGAGAGGGTTGTATGGGAATAGTGGGGTAATGTTTGGATGATGGAAAAGAAAATGGAAACTACTATATATTGGGATAGTGGCAAAGAAACGGAAACTACTATAGTATGTTGAGAGGTTTAGGGTTGAGGGTTCAAGGCTTAGAAAACTTTAGCGCTTAGGGTTCAGGGTTTATGGATTCGGGCTTAGGGTTCATGGTTTAGGGCTTATGGTTGTTCTGTGATTTACGGTTTCTGGCTTAGGGTTTTGGGATCTTCAGTCGGGGGCTTATAAAAACATTGGGTGTGTAGTTTCAGGGCTTAGGGTCTGGGTTTCAGGGCTGATGGACTTGTGCTTAATGGCCTTTGGGATTCGGGCTTGGGGTCCAGGGATCAGCTCTCATAAGCAGACCACGAAATCAAAAGGGAAAAAAGGGTACTCCTGGGCTACCCAGTGCAAAGGGTAGTGGGCGGGTCTGGGTACGCAGTCAAACCTAGCCCTAAACCCTAAAGCCTGAAACCTGAAACCTAGACCCTAAACCTACGGTTCAATGTGAGCGTGCAGGCGGGGAGAAGCCTTGAGCCCAAAGGCTGCACTTGCGGAGTCTCCGCGTTAAAGTCGATCGTTTGGCGTTGGAGGTTGGTTTAGGTTTAGGGTTTGGGGTTTAAACCCTAAACCCTAATAAACCCTAAACCCTAAACCCTGAACGTCTAAGCTTCAGGGTTTAGGGCCTCGAATTCACAGGATTGAGGTCGAGAGTTGTTGGGCGCGTTGTGGCCGAGCTTTGGCTTTTGCGCTTTCCATATACATATATATATATGTATATATATATACATGTCTATCTATATCATGTATATAGAGTATGAATATATATATATATATTATGCGTATGTGTATATATATATACACAACTATCTATTTGCATATATCTGTTTATCTACCTGCGCTTGAGGGCACAGTTCAGGGTTTAGGGTTTTAAGGCGTAAGAGGTGGGGTCCCCGGGGTTTAGAGTTCAATTAGGGCGTAACCTCCCTCTTACTAACACGAACCTCGTGAGAAGGGCTATATTGGAAGCTGTAGAGGCATATGTGGGACTATAATCCCCCATACGTAGATAGAATATGCTCTAGGGTGTAGGGTTTAGGGACTAAAGGGGGACTATATAACTGACTTACAGAAAGCCTAGTCTACAGTCGCCTCTCGCTTGTGCTATGTCAACGTGGCCGAGTGCGAAGTTTAGGGTTTCTCTTAAAGGTCCTCATAATCGGAATCCCTCATTTGGGGGATACGCGGCTGCTTCAGATAAGCCATAGTCTAAAACTCCTAGTACTTCCTGAAAATAAGCCGAATAATACTCTCCCATACAGTGCCCTATAATCCCCTTGAAGGAGTTTAGACTATGGCTCAGATGGTAAGAAATTTGCACTTGGGTGGTATTCCCCCTTCCTCAAATTCACAGAATGCTCCCTGGCAAGGAGCCCCCTGTGGACAAACTGAGGCCTTTCAGCGACATGATGTAGGATGTCTCTGAAATTGCAGTCTTATCAAAGATTGGAATTCTCATCCCTAAACCCTAAAGCCTCCCGAGCTCTCTAGAAATCAGCCTCCAAGGCTGCTATCTTATACTTCGAGGGTCAGGGGGACTTAGTAAGTAGGTTAATAACCCCCCATAACCCATATAGTAACCCTACTTTTCCCTATTATTCACCTACTTACTAAGTCCCCCTGACCCTCCAAGTACCTTAAAGCTGTAGGACCAAGCTGCTGCGACTTCTTGCCATGTTGGCGATGGGTTGGCCCGGTGCGGGCAAATGCCTCCGGTTGGAGAGCTGCTGTCTTCTGCCTTCACTCACCTCTCATACAATATGGAGCTGGGATTTTGATTCGTTCAGGTTAAAGGGTCCAGGGCTTCCAGGTCAGTAAGTGTTTATGAAGACATTTCTTTGCGCATGTTGCCGGATGTGCTGCTGGCAGAGCTTCCTGGTGAAGACAAGTTAGTCAGACTGCAGCCTTCAACATCAGCACTCCAACCTCGACGTGTCGGCTACTGTAAAAGCTTGCAGGTGAATGTAAATGTATGCAAATGTATATGTCCCACCGGGCGTCCGTGCTTCAGCCACGACAGCTGCGCGACATGCCTCAAAACAAGAAGAGAAGATATGGTGGTTTCCCAAAATAAATAAAGGGAGCCCAATATAGACCCCCAACTATTGTAGTCCCTATGGGGGCCCCCAAAATTCAAAAAAGGCACCCCTAATTTGCTGAATTACCCACATTCAGCTCCCCGAAGGCAGCGGTAGTTTCTCTGGATACACCCTACATGTAAGGCTC
The DNA here is from genome assembly GCA_905231905.1 of Symbiodinium pilosum. Lineage (NCBI taxonomy): Eukaryota > Dinophyceae > Suessiales > Symbiodiniaceae > Symbiodinium > Symbiodinium pilosum. Next base: position 8,095 of record CAJNIZ010004945.1, on the reverse strand, counting down.
CAAATGCTCACATGAATTGAGCTTTAGGTCCCCAAACTGTAACCTGAATTAGGTGGACCCCCCACCCAGTAATAGTGACTTTAAGGGATAATAAGGATTATATTAGGGTCCTCTTATATTCCTATTATACCACTATTACAGGGTGGGGGGGGTCCTCCTAACATCTGACTGGCTTGTGGTACCTGAACAAGTTGGCGCAGGAAATCCTGCAGTAATGAAAACCTAAACCCTGTCCCCCCCATACGAAAACTCCCCACCCCTAACTTTAAATATTCCATATCTATCCTACCTAGGAACAGTATTGGGGATATTCAATGTCAGGCGGTGGGATTTTCAGTGTGAGGGGTCTTTATTTTAAAGCAGTTATGGCAGTGCCTTGGTGTAATGTCTTTAATTTAAGGTTGAGGGGGCAGGGCTTTTGCCCAGAAAACCCTAACGGTTCGTGATTACTGTAGGGGCCTCAGTAGTTGCCAATATCATTGTGAGTCTGCCTGAAGTACCCAATACCCTACACCATAATTATACGAGAAATCTGGGACCTCAATATTACTCCCACTTGTAAGTACCAAGGCTCTCACACATCCACACACCTGTACTAAGGCAGTGGTCCTAGGGGTCCTTTCGAAGTGGGGGAGGGTAGTCCTGGGCTGTAGGGCGTTCACCGTTTAGAGGTTTAGGGTTTACGGTTTGTGTTGGCTTGGGGCAGAACACTTGAGCTATTGTCTGAACTCTTTGTATCCCCCTTCATCGCCCCTATAATATTCCCCTATATAAATCCCTTTAAGGAGTTTAGACCCTAAACCCTAAACCCATATAATTCCGTATATAACGTCCTTTGAGGAGTTTAGACTATAGCTCATAAGCTAGGAGGCAAATAGGCTCATGCACCCAAAGTCTGCCGTTTAGGGTCTAGGGTTTAGGGCTGTAGGGTTTAGGTTTTAGGAGGTTAGGGCTTTAGGGTTTAGGGCTTCAAGGTTTAGGGTTTTAGGGTTTAGGGCTTGAGGGTTTGGGGCTTTAGAATTTACAGCTTTGGGTTTTGGGCGTTCAGGTTAAGGTCTTCTGGGTTAAGGCTTTAGGGCTTTAGGGTTCAGGGCTTTAATTAGGGTTTAGGGCTTTAGGCGTTTAGGGTTTAGGCTTTAGGCGTGTAGGCCTTAGGATTTAGGGCTTGAAGGGTTTAGGGCTTTAGGGTTCATCATGCGGCGGAAACCAGGTACACCCGCTCCGCCCCCCCAAGACCCTCATGCTCTTTGGCAGCTTTCAGTAGTGCAGAACATGAAAGACTGGCCCTAACAACTACAAACCCTAAACCTTAAACCCCAAACCCTTACCCCAAACAACCCTAAGCCCTAGACCATTCCTAAACTACACCTTGCAAGACCCCCATTAAAACCAGATCATGGCTGACCCAGTTTAGGGTTTAGGGTCTAGGGGTTTAGAGGCTTAGGGCTGCCAATCAACTTCAACAGTGACGCAGTGAAACAATTTGGTCAGGTTTAGGATCTTGGGTTTGCAGGCTTTAGGATTTATAGGTTATAGGATTTAGGATTTATAGGTTTCAGGCTTGAGGATTCAGGATTTGTAGCGTTTTGGGTTTAAGATTTATAGGGTTTGGGGTTTGAGATTTATAGGGTTTGGGGTTTAGGAGCCGACAAAGGAAAAAACACAAATTCATAGATAAGGATTGCCGATGTGAAGCACCTTATGACCAACCCCCAGGAATGTATGGTGGATACTACAAATCCGACACTATGCAGGGACCTAAATAACTCAAATAATTAGAACAGGGATTGGGGGTATAGCCATCGGCTACAAAAGGTTCATATGGAAAAGATTGGGAAGTATTCCGGCTTCTACATCGCTTCAGAAAACTTGGAGCAGACCTTGAACCCTGAACCACAACATGCAAACAACTATAGTCAACTGGGCTGCTGCTGAGGAACTTGAACTAAGTTACCATGACCATAATATGGGTGTATAAAAAACTCACAACAGGGTTTCCTGATTATAGTTTAACATCATTCAAATTCCTTAACAGCAACCCGGTTGTGTGTCGCATGCTTTTTGTGGCACGTCGGGCGCGCGCAGGTCTGTTCTCTAAGTAAAATCCGGAGCGCCCTGATCTAGCAGCCACGAACGCTCTATGGATAATTTAGCTTAGCCTGAACTGGGGGACTACCGTGCAGCTGCCCAGCCATCCCATGCATGGGCCATTGCAAGCGGGTTTTGGGCTTAGGTTCAGAGTTTAGGGTCAGGTTCGGGGGACTTGTATTGTGTACGTATATGTGGGCTACGAGTGATGATCTTCTCGATAATTCAAGCTTTTCCTTACTGTAAATCTTTAGATACCCCGACATACCTTTGTATGGGGAACCCTAAACCACAAACCTCATAACTCCCTGAAAGGGGCCCCGAATCATTCAGGCTTCTATCTATGTTAGGGTTATGAGGAAAACCCCATATCCCTAAACCCCAAACTCCTCACCCTAAACCCTAAACCCTAATGTTGGCAATTGTTCAAGTCAAGCTGCCCTTTTTATAGAGACACCCAAAAAAGGGAAACCCTTTTTAAAGGGAACCCACGCTTGGGGCAGTTGCCATTTAATGTGCTCTTATATGAACTATATAACACTTACGTGCGAAGAGTAGAAGGCACATGAGAGTCTAAACCCTGAACCTTGAACCCTGAATCCTAAATAAAACCCTCAACACTAAACCCTGAACCCTAAAAACCCTAAACCCTAAACCATGAATCTGGGAAGCACCTAGTTAGGACTGTGATATTTTTGGGGGTCTAGGTTGGGGTCTGCCCATTTGATACGGGGAGAGCTTCCCATCTGAAAATTCCCAAACGTTTAGGGTTGAGGGTTCATGGCTTACGACTCATGGGTTTTGGTCGCATATAGCTCATGGACATCTATTTTCAAAAGCAGGGGCAAACACCACTGCACTGTAGGTAAGTCTAGGCCTTTGGTTGAGAGACATCCACAACCCCTACACTCCAGCCCTCAAAACCATCGAGCATGACCCGGCTAAAGGCTTTAAGAAAATTGGCTGAAATGGTCTTGGGAAGCTATATGAGCTACAGCTGAGACTTCGTGCACAACCGGTGGTACTCGGGACTATGTTAACCTACCAAAAGGACCCCTTATGTCCACCCTTCAAGCTTAGCAGTTCCACTTTTGATGGTACCTCATATAGGGAATTTCTTATGATCAGCCCCCATACGGTCAGGGTGCCTACTCAGCCCTGTATTTAACTTTACTATTCCAAAGCCCACGAATTTGTCATACCCGCTACTACCATTCAGGGAGCTGGTAAAGTATGGGGCGGAACCTAGGGAGCTCAGAATTTACCTGACAAATAAGGAATCACAGAAGGAAACCCTACAACAAACACGCTTAGGGTTCCGGGGTCTATGTTTATTTCCGAGATTCGTCGGTGAACAGCAGAGCAGTCTTTCGTGCTTTGTGCTGGGAAAGCCAAAGCCCGCAACGCTGACCTGAATAAGAAGTAGGGCACCCCTTTTTGGCTCGGCTTGGGTACTTCCCAGAATTTGGGTCCCTCCTGCTTCAACACCCTTAGATACTTAAACAGAGGGACCACGCGCAGGGACCCAGACTCTTGAGAAACCCAGCCCTTTTTCCTGGAGCCTCGAGCTGCTGTACTGGAGCCCTAAAGCCTAATCTGTGCTTTCTACAAGGCTTATTTAGGGTTTAGGGTCTAGGGTTAACGCCATACCTATGGTAACCAAGTACATAAAAACTGTTGCGTCTTTACCTTACGTCCTAGGCTAGGAGGTTACTTTAGGTAGTCTAAACGGGACTAGAGGTTAGGGCTTGGCTTTAAGGGAACAAAACTTTAGGAAGCAGGGCATACCTGCAACCAATTACCTACAGTTTGTATGGGTCATGTCCATTAGTTAAGCTGTAGGTAATTGGAGTTCCACCATTTATAACTCCTAAATCCTAAACCCTAAATCCTACTCCCTAAGCCCTAAATCCTCGACCTTCTAGCACAGCTCCAGTGCAGCGGCCTTAGGCAGATTCGTGTTCAGTCATGGGCGTCGCTGACTACTGAGGACTGTCCTGTTGAACGGGCCTTAAGGGTTAAGGGTCGAGGTTTGAGGATTTAGTGTGTAGGGTGTAGGGTTTAGGATTCTGGGTTTAGGATTTACCTAGACCCCCCAAGTTCTCTAAAATAGGGTCCATGTAGCTTCTATTTGTGGATACTTAGGGTCTATAGAGGGTACTTGGGGGGTCTAGGTAGGATTTAGGGTTTAGGGTTTGCCCTGCGGCTCTAAAATGTACGTGCTTGGAACCTCAAGCCTGCACGTACTGTTGATACTAAAAGCTCTGCATTACCCTAGTATACCATGGTACTATAGATCCTAAGGTATAAATTAGGTGGACCCCCCCACCCAGTCATAGTGACCATAGGGGATAATAAGGATTATATTAGGGTCCTCTTAGATTCCTATTACGCCACTATTACAGGGTGGGGGGTCCTCCTAAGGTATAAGATACAACGAACGTGCAGGATTTTTAGTATCCACCGCAGTATCTACTTTGGGCTATTCAAATCCTGAGGGTTTAATGTTTAGTGTGCTAACATATCCTGGACTCAGCGGGTAAGCCCTGAGACCTTAAGCGCAGGCATTGTAAGGGTGGCCTCTTCTTGGCTTGCTGGTGGTTCAGGGGAGTGGAAAAGTGGATCTTCGCCATGGATGCCAAAATATGAAATGTTTGATAGTGGTTGCCTCATACAGTTAGGGCTTACAGGGTTTAGGGCTTCGGGTTTCAAAGTGCTGTACCGTACCCAAAAGCAATCTTATAACCCCCAAAGCCTAAAATCAACATTCCTGCAGGAGGTTTATGCGGTTGACGCTCCGTTGTGTACTCTATTACCGTGTCAGGCTTTAGGGTTTTAACAGGGTTTAGGGACCCAAGATATTACCTCTAAACTAAAGCATCCAAACCCTTCTATGCCTGATGATGGCAGATGACGCATTGCCAGCATCGCACATGGGGCCGAGACACACGGTCCACTTCATGGACGTGGTTCACACAAGGAAGAACCCCGATTTTTCAAAAGTGGTGCGTTTCTGGTTCATTGCTAGAATAACATTGGATTATATTGCTGTATTCCCCTTCGGGTTTGAGTATAAGCGACATTGGACATGATTTCCGGCAATGGTTTCCGGCAATGACCCTGAGTGAGGGTGGTCGGGTAGAGGGACCAGTTTGGGGAAGGGCTGGTGCATGGGTCAGCGAGTTAGAGTTGTACCTGTTTTAAAGTCAATTCTAGGTATAAATGGGGTATAGTGAGGTTATAGAAGACACAGGATGTAGCGGCCACTAGGTTCGGGGTTTGAGACTTAGGGCTTCACACGTTCATATGTAGTTAGAAGCGCTGCTCTTAGTAGAGAAGATAGCTATGGCTATAGCTCTACACAACCTGAGCCAAATTAGATATCTTATGACCTGACTTAGAACTACTCATGACCCTCCAAGTAAGCCGGGACTTCATAAAGAGCAGGGTGGTTTATTGCATGTGGGTCGTAAGCCCTGGAACCTAAACCCGATACTCTAACCCTCAACCCTAAACCCCTAAACCCAAAACCCTGGAGCCGCACTCGGGATGTCCACCTTTTAGCTGATCTAGGTGGGACTTTGCTACAGCTTTGTCACTTTATACTATAATACTTTTGGGGTTCCTCTCTTTCAAATAAAGGGAGCTAAAAGGTTCACTTGTATTGGGTCAAACAGGTGGTGGTTAAAATGACAAGAAATGATACTTGCCAATTCTTCACATATGAGGATGTCCATCCATGGCTGGCTCCAGCAGCGGCCAATATGATACAACCCTGATTAAGGCGACTCCCGAAAAGCTGCCCCCAATTTTCGAAACTCCTATTCACCAGTAATCCACGCAGTGTGCGCGGCTGTGTCCTTGATGCACGGAACTTGTACTGCCCAGCAATACAAATATCATGGGTTACCCAAGCACCCCCCGCATACTACAAGCTGCCCCTGAATTAGCCTTAATTCGCCCTCAAATACTTGAGGGCTAGGTGAGAGACTCCGTGAAAAAGACTCGGGCGCAAACCTCAGGAAAGTACAGGGAGCTGCGGTTTACCAACAACCACTATGTAGCTCCGTTTCGGCTTGTTCTGTTTCTTGGCAAGGGAATTCGATTACATTCCCCACCCCCAAAAAACAAGCCTAAACTGTACACCCTGTACTACACAAGAGCCCTTGTGTAGAGCTTTAAGGGCGCAAATCTTGAAGCTCAGATTACAAAATGGACCCCTCCTCCTTAAGCCCCCCCCTCCCCCACTCCCTAATGTCCATTATACTCATCAAATGAGGGGGAGGGGATTACCAGGTCGCAAGTTCTTCCCGCCATGGAAGCGCTATGGGGACTCCTTTCGTCGAGTCTCCATATCTGAGCTCAGAAAACCCCGCGCCCAGCCCCAAACTGATTTAGGGTTTAGGATTTAGAGCTTATAAGGGATTCTGAGATGGGTAAAAATACCTACAGTACCCTGGGAACTTCAGAAAGTAGGCTCAACCAGTCGGCCGCAAATTCGGAATTAACCCGATATGAACCATAGTCTGAACTCCTAGCATACTCCCCTATATAACCCCTTCATAACCGCCTCTACGGAGTTTAGATTGTAGCTCATATAGTAGTTGAGCTAAGACGGCGAACCACAAAATCGACCCCCACAAAAACGCTACAATCCTTGCTGTAGGTTCCTTCTCAAGGGACCCAAATGATGTGGCAACCTTCATATAGATTTGTCTCAAGGAATGGAAATACGTCAAAGAGCACATCATGCATCACCCCAGAAAAGCTGAACACTTGGCCCTACACCCATGATACTTAGCCCCCTCAAACTTAGTAGACCGCAAACCCTAAACCCTATACCCTAAACCTTCAACCCGATACCGTAAACCCCTCCCCTCCCCACCAAGTTCAGGGCAAGGCTACCCAGAAGTTCGCGGAGGGTACGGCTCAAAACGTAGCAACAGCGGCTGCCCGAAGTCCGGGTTGGCTCTCTTTTCACAGGGTTAGGGTTTAGGGTTTGGAGTTTGTGATGTAGGGTCAAAAGTTTAGCGTGTACCCTGACAGAACCCGGGGATGGTTTTGAGATTATAAGAGGCCAGTTTTTTAGTAGGAGTCCTGAGTACTTGGATTTTTAGGGTTTAGCGTTTAGGGTTTGCCGTGATATAGCGCCGAAGCAGAGATAGTCATGCCACAAAGTCGCCTCAAGCGTGTCGTGCATGCGACATGCTGCTTTGGCCTGATGATGGAAGGCCATCTAACACATTCACCCACCCCACGCCGTCCCAGGCGGCCAAACCACCCCACATCTCTTCCTATGTGGGTTTAGGACCTAAACTCAATTAGGTCCATCTTGGTCGACAACAGCACACATTTCTGTAGCCAAGCTTCTGGTTTCCGAACCGGAGACTGTGAGTTCCTCCTGAAATCAGATCTGAGAGCTGGGAGGGTCCTGGGAGGCCTTGCAAGTGGAGGCCTGGAAGGGGGCCTTTGGGAGGCCCCTGAAAGAGCCTGTGAAAGGCCCCTATCCTGTGCTGAGGCAGGTCCAGGTATGTCGGCCTGCGCCATCGAGGTCGAGGGGGCATAGGCACCTTGGTATAGGGTTTATGACTCAGTTACCCTCTTATTGAGTATGGTCATGCGTGGGTTATACCTTAAACCCTTGACCCTAAGACCCGCGTTATAAACAGCAATTATGTATGGGTTGTAAATGCCTTGAGGGGTTGGCCTTTGGGGCTAAGGTTTGGGTCTTGAGGTTTCAAAAGATTTTAAGAGCCCTGAGTCATGTATGGTCTAATGTAGGGCCCTATACTAGAATTTTCACAAGAATGTGGAAAAGTTTAGGATCCCTTGAACCCTAAACCCCAAACCTTAAAGGGAATCTAGAACCTTAGGGCCCTATAGTATGCGATGGTTGGCTTGGGGAAGCACACAATATATCCAACAGCCCAAAGGTTTAGGGTTCAAGGTTTAGCTTTGGGGGGCCTTCTCAAAAACAGGCACATCCATTATTTACTTCGAGCATCCC
>CAJNIZ010004943.1:0-17488 GCA_905231905.1 Symbiodinium pilosum | reverse complement strand
TAGATACTAGGTAGGGACAGTGGGATTCTCGTTAATCCATTCATGCGCGTGACTGATTAGATGATGAGGCATTGGGCTCGCTTAAGAGTGTCGTAATTGCTCTCGGCCGTTTACACGCGCTTATGTGAATATCAACCTTAAAATCCCAACACTTTTAAAACCTCAAAACCCCAAACCCCCAAAAGCCCTAAACCCCGAAACCCCTAAACTCTCAAAGCCTAAGCCTAAATCCCAGTGCCAAAACCCAAGGCCCCCACACCCCAAAACCCCTATACCCCCAAACCCCAAAAAACTCAAACCCTAAAACCATAGAACCCTAAATGCCTTGAACCCCAAACCCCAAAACCCAAAAGCAGAAAACCCGACAACACTAAACCTCAAACCCTAAGTCCCCAAAACCACTAAACTCCCCAAAACCTCAAAACCACCAAATCCTAAAACCCTAGAACCCTGAACCCCAAAGCCCTATAATGTTAACATCCTTTTAAGAAAAAAGGGTGGCAATAATACATTGTCGCCGCCGAGCCAAAGAAAAAACCGGAAGATGGCGTTTGCTTTCCAACAAGTTCGGAGCCCCAAATTGTATAAACAAGTTCCATCGTCAATTATATGGGTGGTGGCAATACAAATGATGTCCGCCGAAGAATATCCTGATTTCAATATAGATTCCTTAGGAGGACCCCCCACCCTGTAATAGTGGTATAATAGGAATATAAGAGGACCCTAATATAATCCCTATTATCCCTTATACTCACTATTACTGGGTGGGGGGTCCACCTAATAGATTCCCTTCTACGTACCTACACTACGAGCACTACTCCAACCCCCTGGCTTATTATTGAACACACCCCCTTCCGTAAACCAAAAACGCATTTCAGTTTTTTGGTAGAGGATTCTCTATTGTCATACTAACATTACCCCCAAACCCCTAAACCTCAAAAGCCCTATACCCCAACACCCTCAATCCCAAAGCCCCTTAAAACCCTAAACCCCCACCTAATCCCTAAACCCTAAACCCTAAACCCTAATGCCTAAACCCTAAACCCTAATCCCTAAACCCTAATCCCTAAACCCCAAAGCTCCTTAAAACCCTAAACCCTAAATCCTAAACCCTAAACCCTACACCCTTCCTGAAGCCAGGCGGCTGCCCGGAATCCAGAGGTGAAACCATACGCTCCCAGAGCCTGGGTTGATTTGGGTTTAGGGATTTAGGGATTTAGGGCGTTTCCCAAAATTAAGTGTACCATTTTGGGGGTTCGAAGAATACGGATTGTAGTATATTGGGGTCTATATAGGGCGCCTCTTCTTTTTGGAAACTACATCGGGAAAAACTCTACATCCTAAAGCCATTAAACCCTAAACCCTAAACCCTAAAACCCTAAACCCTGAACCCTGAACCCTAAACCCTAAATCCCTAAATCCCTAAACCCTAAACCAATCCTAAAACCATTATGGGAACTTACCTTGAGCTTAAGTTCCTTAACAGCGACCCAGAAGCATATCCAGCCGTTGGCTGATGTCCTGCAGCTTGCTTTGGGGTGTAGGATTTAGGGGTTTAGGGTTTAGGGGTTTAGGGGTTTAGGGTTTAGGGTTTGGGGTTTAGGGTTCAGGGTTTAGGTTTTAGGATTTAGGGCTTCAAGATCAGAATTTAGGGCTTAAGGTGTAGGATTTAGGATTTAGGGTTGTACAGGGATTAGGGTTTAGCTTTGGGCTTCTAGGGTTTGGAGAGTTTAGGATTTAAGGTCCCTACTTTGGGATGTCTAGGGTTTAGGGCTTAGGGCTTCTGGGGTTTAACTGCGTCTAGGGTTTAGGGTTTGGGGTGTCTAGGGTTTGGGTTTCAGGGTTCCTGGGATCGATTGAGGCCCGAGAACACTTGTTCATGGCCTCATTGAGATTTCACACTATAAGGAGTATGGTTCACAATAGCTAACATACACCAGGAAACCACATAGGATTTAGGTGATGCCCCACAAGGTTTAGGGCTTAGGGCTTAGGGTGCAGGATGGTTTTAGGGTTTCGGATTTCCCTAAACCCTAAACCCCCCACAAAGCATGAGGGATGGTGGCAATCCTTCAAGATCCCGAGCTTTCTCCAGTGTACCACTACTTACGGATGTGGAACGAAAATCTGATCTACACCCTAAACCCTAAACGGGTTCAGGGCTTAGGGGGTTTTAGGGTTTAGGGTCTAGGGGGGTTTAGGGTTTACGGGGGTTTGGTTTAGGGTCCTTCTTTGGGGAGAGCAAGAAGAATTCTCCTACTGCTTCTGGACAAATTGTAAAATCTGACCTGCTGACGAGCTTTTTTCCTCCTAAGCATCAATGGCACCACACCTAAACCCTGGGGTTTAGGGTTTAGGATTAGGGTTTTGGGTTCAGGGGGGGTTAGGGTTTAGGGTATAGCCTTAACATAACCCAAAACTGGGCTGCTGTTCAGGAACTTCCCCCCGTATAATGGAGAATCAAATGGAAAAGAAGATGGGAGAGGAAATGGAAACTGGGTAATACAGGGATTTCAGGAATTGAAAATTAAGTGACCATTTTGGGTAAGTTCCTTAACAGCAACCCGGCAGTCTAGCCCAGCTGCGTGTCCGAGGAACTTTGGGGAGCTAATGCACGAAAAAAGAAATCCAATACCCTGAGCCCCACGCCCTCAATCCTAATGGGTTTAGGGTTTATAGGGTTAAGGGTTTATAGGGTTTAGGCTTTTTGAAATCTTATAGTCCCCTTGAGTAGATAGTTCTATCTATTTAAGGGGGACTATAAGTCCTAATGCCTACAGCCGAAAACCTAAACCCTGCGTCTATGTTCTATTTACTTAAAGGGGACTATAAATCCTAATGCCTACAGCCGAAAACCTAAACCCTGCATCTATATTCTATTTACTTAAGGGGGACTATAAATCCTAATGCCTACAGCCGAAAACCTAAACCCTGCATCTATATTCCATTTACTTAGGGGTTACTTAAGGGGGTCTATACATCCTAATGCCTACAGCCGAAAACCTATACACTACATCCTAGACTCAGGACTTGACATCCTACAGCCCACATTGCTAAACATCACGCTGTATACCCTAAGCCCTGAGCCAAGACCCTAATCCCCATGGCCATATCACCACTTGCACGTTTCTTTACAAACCATTTTGAAAGAACCCCACTGCTGAAAAGGGGGAATTTTGAGGTCTACAGAAGGGTCCCCTGCACCATAACTGTACAAGAAATCGAGAACTCCGACATTGGTACTTGTCCGTATCCGCCACAGCCACCATGGCAATGACCAGGAGCAGGAAGAGCACTACGACTTCGCCTTGCGCTACGAAGAAGCGGTTCTTCAAAGTCTGCTGATGGACCTTTTCCTTCTTCATGGTCTCCAGCTCATTTGCTGTTTCCTGCAGGTCTGTCTTGACCTCGCGAAGCTCACCCTGCAACTTGCGCAGCTGGTGCCGCGACAAGTACAAAACCTCTAGATACACACTGTTTCCACGTCATTTTCCATTTTTGCATTTGATTCTCCGTTATTGGCGCTAATGTCGCTAAACCATAAACCCCGCAATCTAAAGCCAAAATTCGGCTAATTATCCCTATGAACGCCTGCTTACACCCAGTCATGCGCCTCTTCATTTCATTCTCCATTATTATTACTATTTGTATTATCAAGTTGGTAGCTATTCAGGAGCCATAAACTCCATATAGCTCCACACAGTTCGGAAAATTAACCCCCTTACAGGGAGCCCTGAACATTATGTACGCCCTTGTCGTAGGCTAAGGTAGCTCAATCTGTCCTGGATGAAGATCTCTTGCTGTTGCATGTGGCCTGGGCAGCTCTCAAACACTAAACCCCAAACCCTAAACCCCCTAAACCCTGAACGCTAAACCCCTAAGCCCTAAACCCCAAAACCCTGAGGGTTTAGACGTCTAAGTTTTAGGGCTTCGGGTTTTATTCCTAGACCCTAAGGTTGAAACTATGGATCCGTAGTATGGGCCCTTAACCGGATCCTTTTATACCTATATCACATACTTGGAGGGTCAGGGGGACATAGTAAGTAGGTTAATAATTAATAATGGGGATAACTAGGGTTACTATATGGGTTATTAAGTCCCCGTGGCCCTCCAAGTACCCTATATGTACCCTTCAGGGCCCTAAAGGTCTAACGGCCTAAGGACCCATACTTCTAACCTCAGATAGACACTCCCTTAGGGTGTACCTAAGCCCCAAAAGTATGTAAAGCAATAGCCCTAAACCCATAATAATAGCCATAAAGGTCATTATGTTACATACTTTTGGGGTCCAGGTAGGGCTTAGGGTTTAGGGTTGAAGCCCGAAACGCGCTACCTCAAACCCGAAACACCGTTTCATATCAGGTGGCGGTTCGGGGGCTTGACTTTGGGTAAGGCATTAAACTCTCAACCCTCAACCATTACTCTCAATGGAAACCTAGTAGAATTCGTAGTTTCAGCTAGTTCTCAGCCTTTACAAAGCAGAACAGGCTTTCCGGTGCAGTTCTAGGTAGGGCTCACAAAACAGGGGAAAGCCCTGTGCATGTGAACTTTACAAGCCAAAGGCTTTCGCCGCACACCCGTCTTGTCCCTACTGTCAGATCCATTGATCCATTCTATCTTCGCCTGCCTCTGCTACTCTGCCACTCCAGCAGCAGCGGCAGCAGCAGACTACGCAAAGACTCTCAGCGAACCGAAAGTGAGCACTGCTCAAGGCCGGACACACAGTGTCCGGCTTCTTTTCTGCAGAGACAACTCTGTTACTCACTGCAGAAAGTCTCCCAAAAGGCAGACACACGCGCGATGACTATATACTTAGTGGGAAGAGCAACGCATCTCAAACACTTCCAATGAAATGAGAACCGTATTGCGACAGGCACTTGTCGAACTGCAAGCAGCCGTTTACGGGGGCTTCTGGCAACGGCAGCACAAGGGCTGAATGCCAGCCAATGTTGATGCCCGCGAGCTTGCACACGAGCAGGACGAGTGACTCCTCCGGCAGCTGCCTTGCAACGGCGCTGCCCAGAATGGCCGCTCCCCGCGTGCGAGCGTCAGGTGACTGGGAGGCTTTGTCGAAAAGATCAGTCGCCTGCTTCGGCGTCAGGATTTTGAACTCATCACGGGGGAGGCCAAGGCAGAGCACAAAGCCGCAATACCTCTGACTACGCATGGAAATTGCTCTGGTCTTTGTGCATGCTATTGCTTCAGAAATCCTGGAACACCCTTATTGTCCCAAGTCCTGGGATAAACTGTAACCCCATCTACCCACCGCTTTATGGGTTTTACCTTCTAAGCTGTAGGTAATCGGGATTACAGGTATAGGCCCTCTGTTGCAAGATTTCGTCCTTCAAGTGCATGGAATCCTCAAGCTGAAATGAAGAACATGAGATGTGGACCCCTCAACCCCGAAGCCTAAAGACCCTACTTGATACCCCTAGCCCGTTTCAGGAGGCGTATAGGGGGGACCTGAATTTTGAGAAAGACCCGAATGGAGTACCCTCTAGGATTCTCAGGCTACTTCTGAAAGACTCTCCTTCTGCTGTGCCCGAACCGTGCGCGGATATGCACGCCGTTCCAAATCAATGAATATGCGGTCGCGTGCTGCAATTGGTGGCCGAAACATTCCCATATCTCAAGCTGTATACGTAACCGGTAATTCCAAGCTGACTTACGCAGATCACCATCTGTCCGGCGTTCTTACTTGTCTTGTTTGGGATCCGAGACCCTAAGCCTTAAACCCCAATCCCCAAACCCTGATGCCCCCCTTCGGCCTCCCAACCAATACACGCTCCCAGTTTCAGGTCTAGGGTTTAGGGTTTAGGGTTCCATTTCATTTTCCGTATTCTTTTCCATTCGAGTCTCCCTTTTTCGGGTACGAGGAACCCCCTCCCGACCCCCCCTGAACACTGAATGCTAGATCTTTTAGCTTTGCTTGGACCCTAAACCCTGAACCACTAAACCCTAAACCCTCAAGCCCCAAAGCTTAAAGCCTAAACTCCAAAGCCTAAACCCGAAAACAATTTTCCCCCAAACCCTTAAGCACTTTGTGCTTGGACCGGGGTGCGCATGAGGTTGTACTTAATGAACCTCGTGGCGGTCTTGGATTCATGGACCCAGCCTTCGACACAGGGTTTAGGGTTTAAGCTTAGGATTTAGGGTTTAGTTTTGGGTTTAAGAGGATTTAGGGTTCAGATTTCAGGGTGTAATCCTGAACCGTGAACCCTAAACTCTTTAACCGCTAGGGGTTTTCTCACAGAGCTCCCACAGTTTTACGGCTCAGGGTTTCGCGTTGAGGGTTTAGGGTTTCGGGTACAGGCTTGTACTGTAGGATTTAGGGTTATAGGGTTGCTGGCAAGGGCTTGTAATATTGTAATACTGTAGCCCAGAAGGGGCTGCATCGGAAGGTCTGGGTAAGAAGGCTGCTCGAAATTTACATATAATCCCAACCTCATATTCGAAGCCCACGTCTTCAGCCTTGGAAAGAACTGTTTGTACAAAGATTACTACAGTCTTTAGGGTTTAGGGCCTAGGGTATATTTAGGCTTTTCAAATTATGCATGGCGTGACCCTACGTCTTATACCGCAGGAGTTCTAATTGTCGAGTATACTGGTAATACTGGGTCATGCAGGACTTTGTATCAACCTCACCTTTACAGGGTTTAGGGCAGCTGACCCAGGTTGCGAAAATAATACCTAAACCCCCAAAGTATGTAAAATAATAGCCCTAAACCCATTATAATAGCCACACGGGCCATTATTTTACATACTTTTGGGGTCCAGGTAGCAGCAGTGGTGTTGATCAGCATAACCCTCATACCCTCCTGAAAGTGCCGCAATGACTTCATCCTGAAATGGCGTCTGAGGATGAGGATACTACAGAAGAAGTTTATAGGGCTTTAGGGTTTAGGGTTTGTAGGTTTAGGGTTTAGGGTTTATAGGGCCTAGGGTTTAGAAGCCTTATAGTCCCCCTTAAGTAGATAGAATCTGGGGTATCTGGGGATCTTATTATAACCTACCCCAAGCCAGATTCTATCTACTTAAGGGGGACTGTAATATGGAAGAAGGGACAGCATGGCGGCCACATGCCATGGAACTTTACTTATCTTTGCTTAATTAATCTCTTCTTAGGTTGGCACACTTTAGGCATGCCATGACAGGACATTGATCCAATGGCCTCTTGTAATGGCATAAAACCTAGAGCCAAAAGACATGGAACCCCAACAGAAGCCCTACATGAACTGAATGCTTCACGGATTTCCGCGCTTGTTTCGAGGGTGCCGCCCCTCCCTAAACCTGAAAGCCAAAACCCTGAACCCCTAAGCCCTAAGCACCTAAACCGTAAGCCCTAAACCCCTGAACCCCACACCCCTAAACCCTGCACCCTTAAACCCTTAACTTAATCCTAAATTCCCTTACACCCCCCCTAAATTACTGCAGTCAAGTTGCGGCTGAGAGGGGTAATGAACTCCTCTGCTTCCACTGTGCCAGATCCATCCGCATCGATCATATGAAAGAGCTGCTCCAGGTCTACCTGTTTCGGGGCTTGGGGTTAGCGGTTAAGGGTTTAGGGTCCAAGGGAGAGTTGCTCCAGGTCGACCTGCTTTTTTTTGTTCAAAGCCTAGTGAATATAGGGACTACTATAAGGGTATGTATGGGGGATAAGGATTATTCTGAAAGAGCTGCTCCAGGTCTACACGTTTAGGGATTGAGGGGTGAGGGGGTTTGTGGTTAGGATTTAGGACTTAGGGTTTGGGGCTTCTCAGGGCGTAGGATTTAGGAGTTGGGCTTAGGATTTGAGGCTTAGGGTTCGGTGGTTGCAGGGTCGATGGGTGACAGGGTCACAGGTTGGGGTTCGAGGTATCTGGGCTTGGGTTCTGGGATGGTTCTAAACCCGAAACCCCAATCCCTCTAGGGTTGAGGGAATTTAGGATGGTTTAGGGTTTCAGCCGTGGATTCGAGAGTAGCGTTTGTCATTTGGGGTCCCCATTTCAGGAATGTTGGGTCCGGCTTTCAAAACCTAAGTCCTACACTTAAGCAGCCCCCCTACGCAGTTTATGGTTTAGGATTTAGGGTAATAGGAATATTAAGGAACCCCAAAGTGTTAAGGGTCCGCGTAAGGTCCAAGCTAAGTCCCAAGGAGCTTAAGCGGGCCCCCCATTTAGAGAGCCTTGGAAAATGTGGTTTTAGGACATCCACGCAAGAAGGATATCCAACATGTCAGCCTGCATGTTCCTGAATTATACACACAAGTTCCTGTGCCACAGAAAAAACTTGAACACAACCCTGAACCCTAAACCTCAAACCCCTAAACAAGCCGTATGCTCTTCATTCGTGTAGTTTCAGGGTTTAGGGTTCCGGTTGTATTCGGGTCATATTGGGATAATGGAAAAGAAAATGGAAACTACTATTTGTGCCAGTGTCTAAACTCCTAGTATCCCCCTTAATAACCCCTATAGTAGTCCCCTATAAAATCCCTATATAAACCCTTTCAAGGAGTTTAGACTATAGGTCATTTAGGGTTTAGGGTTCCAACAGATGTCTGCTCCTCATTGGGGCCAGCTAAACACTCCCAGCAGGACATGTGACTCATCTGCATTCCACATCTGCATGCTGAAAACCACGCTCACACTTGGGCATCGCTTAGCCCTACCGTGTGCTTAGAATATCTACCATAGTAGTTTCCATTTTCTTTTCCATTATCTTGCAACCCCTAGATCTATAATATTCTCTATTTTGTTGCAATATACTATGGTATACCATATGATACTCTATTATACTAGAGAATCACTATACGCGTGGATTCCCATAGTAGTCCCGACGTAATCAGTCCATAGAACCCATTCCTTCATTCCGAACTAACTCCGAGGCCCTTTTAAAGCCTAAACCCCCCAAACCCTAAAAACCCGAAACCCTAAGCGCTGAACACCAAATCCCAAGCCCTAAACGCCCTAAACCCTCAAGACTCTCAAATCCCTGAACCCTCAGCCCTAAGCCCTAACACCTAAACCCTAAGATAAAGTCTAAACCCTAAAGCCTAAACCCTAAACCCTAAATCCCCAAAATCTTAAGCCAGGAAGACCTCATCGATGTCCATGACGCGAAGGCGACTCTGCAACTCGCGATCCTTTTGCTTGCTTCCAAGCGGTTTAGGGTTTAGGGTTATTGGGGTAGTAAATATGGGGGTTATATTGGGGTAATGGAAAAGAAAATGGAAACTACAGGGATTATAGGGATTATGAAGTCTAGGTATATATTGGGGCTATATTGGGGTTATATTCGGGTAATGGAAAAGAAAATGGAGACTACTATAGGGTTTAGGGTTTAGGTTATGTAGGAATTATGGCTTTCTTGTTTTCTCTCTGTGGTTTCAGGGTGTGGGTTTAGGGTTCGAGCTTTGAGGGCTTTGAGGGTTCAGGTTAGGGTTTCAGGGTTTAGGGTGTAGGTTTTAGGGCTTAAAGGCTTTGAGGGGTTTGAATGTTTAAGGCTTAGGTTTTAGGGTGTAGGATTTGGGGTTTAGGGTGTACTCGTATCCTTGCAAGGGGATGTAGGGGTTACACCCTAAACCCTAAACCCTAGACCGGTATCTATCATCCTGTTCGGGTGATCCAGCAGATGCACAGGGTTGGATAAGTGTCTATAATCCTGCTTAGGGGAATTTGGGGGGTTACATAGTATCGGCATCTATAAGCCTGGTTGGGGGAGGTAAGTGCTACATAGGTTTATAGAGTTATAGACACAGGTATCTCTTTATGGCGATGCAAGGATTACATAGGGTTATAAAACCCGGATCCATAGGTCTAGGGCTTGAGTGGCTTTGCCTGGACCCTCCAGTGTAGTCTCTGATTGGGTTTGCTACGGGTCTGTTGGGATTCTTGTGACCTCCAGGAGGGTACAACAACCCTAAACCCAAAACCCTAAACCCTCAACCCAAAACCCTTATATACTACATCGGATGGTCTCGTGAAGAGAAACAGGAAGTACATGGACCAGGAAGCCTTCAAAGGCAAAGATGAAAAAGGGCAGCGCGTCAAAGGGAGCCAGAACATCTTAGGCTTTAGGGTTTAGGGTTGAGGGAGGAGGAGGAGGAGGAAACAGCAACAAACCTAAAACCTCAAATCCTTCAAATCCTTTAAATCCTTCAAATCCTAAACCCCCAATCCTGAGCCCAAGGCCCTCCAATCCAAACCTTGAACTCCAAAGCAGCAGAAGGCAAAAACCAGGGCCAACAGTACTTTGTCCTAACACTGCGGAGTCAGCTTAATAAGACCTACCTTAGGGTCTATCGCTTAGGGTTTCAGAGTTTCAGGGTTTTAAGGTTTTCAGGTTTTAGGATTTTAGGGCTTTAGGGTTTTAGGATTTAAGGGTTTTGGTTTCCCCGTGCTTCGACCCACCCGCAAACCCTAGCCCCCCACTCTACGTTGAGAGATCTTCCATCCGTGCATGACTTCTTCTTGAACATGGTGAGGGACCCTGAACAGAGATCATGTTTAATCTCAGCTGTCCTTAAACACTCTTCCAAACATGAACATTTTGTACCAAAGGATACAAACACACCACCAAACAAGTGAAGTGCATGATAGAAGTAAAGTCCTACAAGACTAGTCTGTCTGTATCGGGTTAGGGTAACCTAAGGTAGACCCTAAACCCTGAACCCCAAACCCTAAACCCTAAACCCTGAACCCTAAACCCTGAACCCTAAACCCATGGTCTCTATATACTGCTAGTCTAACTAGGAAGTGACCTAGGCATGAACAAGCCCTAGGGTTTAGGGTCTAGGGTTTCAGTATAAGCTGGTTGTGATAGAGAACCCCAGAACCGCAAAAAGGGCAAGGGGGCCTACTGCAGAACCCAATCAACAACAACAACCTTTAACCCTAAATCCTAATTAACCCTGAACCCTACATCCTAAACCCTACACCCTGAATCCTAAACCCTGGGCCCCAAATCCTAAACCGTGAATCTTGAACCCTAAACCCTAAACCCTGAATCCTAAACTATCTTTGACCCAGGTCCTTGCGCACACCATTGATCAGCTCGCTCAACGTAACCTTCAAACCAGAACACAAAGCTGCGAATGTTGTAGGGTTTAGGGTTTACGGTCCAGGGAAATACCTCTTCGCTTCGTGGAATTCGTTGTTTCATGTACATGCATAGATGTAGAGATGGTGAGAGAGAGAGAGAGAGAGAGAGAGAGAGGCACAGAGGCAAAGAAGAGAGAGAGAGAGAGAGAGAAATCAAATTAACGACATTTCTTCACCATGCATGTTCAGGATCCGATGCTCGTAGTGGCTATAGTAAACGAGGCAAAATCTACTCTTTGTGTAGCTCGATATCCATATGGGGATTTTCATGAAGAGGGCTACAAAGTAAACCCCGAAATGCATCCTCATCATCGTGACCCTCAACAAGGGATTTCCTGCACGGGTACTTCGGAACGAAATACACTCCCCCAAACTAACATGGAAACCCATATAGTACCCTTTTAGAAGGACTGTAGTCTTTATCGGGCCCTTTTTGGGTTTCCATGTTAGTTTCCGGGAGTGTATCTACTTTCTAGGTATCTGGACAGATTCCGTTAGCCTTGAGAGCCCGGACCCGAAAACCAAGCCGCCGCTGAATTGTGAACCCGAAATGCCTACCCAGACCCTCCTCTGTAGCTGCTTCTTGGGTAGTACGTTATAATCCCTTACCAAAACCCATAACGGACCCAAAAAGTAAACTCAAAAACCCTAAACCCTAACCCTGAACCCTGAACCCTGAACCCTAAACCCTAAACCCCATTAACCCTCAACCCAACTCAAACTCCTGAACCCTAAGCCTCGTGCCGTAAACCTTGCCTCCCAAGGCCATGAATCAGACCCCCAAAGGGATCTAAAAATAGGGTTTAGGGTAAAAATTAGATCCCCTAGAACTATATGGGAAAGTATATAAGGACTATATAGGGGTTATAACGGGTTTATATAGGGGATCTAATTTTTAGATCCTCCCAGGGTTCTGGGTAATCCCTATGCAAGAAGCCCCCATGTAAAACAATAGCCTTTTTGGGCTATGGTCGAAGGTTTTGGGCTATTATCTTACCTACTTTGGGGTTCTAAACCCATAACCCCAAACAATAAAGCCCTGAACTCTCAGCCCTTAATCCCTGTTCAAGAAGCCCCCCCGTCTTCGCGTTCTTCTTCGCGTTCGATTCGCTCCTCAGTTGCTCCACTTATGGCAATCAAGGGTTGGGATTCGCTGGCCATTTGGTTAGGGTTTAGAATTTAGAGTTTACAGGGTTTAGGGTTTGGGGTATAGGGTTAGGGTAGTAAGCCCATTCGGGACTATTTCTATGAAGCAGCATTTAAGGTAAGGTCGGGTAAGGTCGTTTCAGTTGCTGAGTGCTATAAGGCTCCTTGCAAACCCAATCCCCTAGAAAACACTACATACTTCAGTTTCCAGGTCATTGTTCATGTGGTTCCCCATTGTTGGGGTAATATCCCTACAGCTTAGACTTTAAACCCTGAAAAACAGCCACAGTCTAGACTCCTCGTATCCCTCTTAATAACCCCTAGAATACTCCCTATATGACCCCCCCACCCCTTGAAGGAGTTTAGACCCTAAACCCTAAACCCTATAGTAGTCCCGTATATAACTTCCTACGTGAAGAAGTTTAGACCATAGCTCATAATATGGGCTATTCTCAACATTATGGGCTTCTTTTGGTTATGGATTATGATATGGCACGTAATACTTAGGGGTACCAAATTGGGACCCTAATTTTGGGAACTACCCATATGAGCCCTGGACTAAAATTGTATATAGTATATCCCTTCATAGGTCCCGCCGAAAACCCTATATAGTCCCCTATAGGTCCCCCTCAGCCTAAATTTAGTCCGTACTTCATATGGGTAGTTGGCAAAATTATGGTCCCTTTTTGGAGTCCGTATTATAATACGGCACCTAATATCTAGGGTACCCAAAAAGGGACCATAATTTTGACAACCACCCTAAACCCTAAACCCTAAACCCCTAATCCCTGTATTCTCCAGAACTGAGGTTGGACTTTGGCCAACATTAGGATCTTGAAGTGGCTGCCTCATGGATGAGGATTTGAAGCTTAAGGTTTAGGGTTTAGGGAATTTAGGGGTTTAGGGCTTAGGGGTTTAGGGTTTAGGACGATTTAGGGGTTATATAGGGATTTAGGGGTTTAGGACGGTTTAGGGGTTATATAGGGATTTAGGAGCTTTGGGTTTGAGGCTTACCTGGACCTCCCACGTACCCATACGGACGCCCTTCACGCTAGGAGGGTTGCGCAGCGCGTAGACGGTTCTCTCGGTGGATACAAAAAATCCTGCATTACCCCAAGTACCTTATACCTCGGCAGTGATATTATAGGGTTCAGGGGTTTAGTGTTTAGGGATCTAGGGTTTAGGGATTTGGGGTCTAGTATCAACAGTATCTCGGGGATTGGGATGTTGGTCGCCCAGTAATCCTATTCCATGAACGGAGATTTTTTTTAATTATGGATTGGTCCCTAAACCCTAAATCCTAAACCCTAAACCCCTAAACCCTGAACCCTATACCCTGATCCACAAGCCAGTCCAGAATTCAATCTGTGTTCTTTCAATCCGGGTGTCCCTTACATCCAGAATATACTACAGAGTATGGCTTATTGTGTGGGATTTAGGGGATTAGGGTAGCGCGGGCGTGCATATACCTGAACGGCATAAGAAGAAATCTTAGATACATGTATAATATGAATAAAAAACATACATACTTGTTGTCCTTCAAAAACCTATGACAAAATGCAGGCTGCAGCAAACTACAGGTCAAAATGAGAACAAGAGGGAGGGAGGGTTCAGCGGCAAGTTTGTCATTGTTCACAAAGCCAGAAACCCACTGCGTATCAAATTTGGGATTCAAGAGCTAGTTATTCTAGAGATGCGCGGTGTGGCCCATATAGAAGTACTGACGGACAAAAACGTATTAATACAAGCTCTAGCAGCAATGCTGAAACTCGCCTACAGACCTAAATGGTGAATCTTTCTGGTCGGCCATGTCAGCGAAGCTTCGAACATCTTCAACAGCTGTTTCTTGTCATCTTCATTGGTAAGCTCCAGCTCCTCATCCATTTCTGGGGGGCTTCAGCCTAATGTGAATTAGGGTTTGGGAATGTGGGCTTCAGGGCTTGGGGCTTGCAATCACATTTTCATGGGGCCACTTTTGGC
The DNA here is from genome assembly GCA_905231905.1 of Symbiodinium pilosum. Lineage (NCBI taxonomy): Eukaryota > Dinophyceae > Suessiales > Symbiodiniaceae > Symbiodinium > Symbiodinium pilosum. Next base: position 3,284 of record CAJNIZ010004943.1, on the reverse strand, counting down.
GCTCCAAGTTCGTATGCGGCCAATTTTGACGCTCCAAGTTTCTTGTGGGGGACAAGGCTGCTAAGAAGTACCACCACGAACTGCCATGAGCATAGTTGCGGGAAGGCCAGTACAACACTAACAAACATTCCTGATAGGTACAAAGTCAAGATCGCTCCTTAAACCTACACCTATCAAGCACCACCATGCCCAAATCTGAAATATGTCCCCTGATTGCTGAGAATCTTTGATATTTGATCGTGAATCGTCACCATACTCGTGACAGCTACAGACAAATTTCTGCAAAATTTAATGGACATGGGTTCCTTCTTAGGGACTATATTAGGGACTATACTAAAGTACACGAGGGACCCCTATGTCCGCTGTTAAGAGTCCCCGAATAAGGCGAATGTTGACTGTATAGGTCATGAGAACCTGGGGCCTCTTGGGCGGTAACTGTGCGATGGAGGCAGTCGAACACTTGAAATGTGTTGAAGCAAGGGTAATGTTTGTCAAAAATGTTGGGTCCCTTTTTGGTCCCTTTTTGGTCCCGATTATAGTACGGCACCTAATATTTAGGGTACCCAAAAAGGGGGTCATAATTTTGACAACCACCCATATGTGGACCTACAAGGTGCTCCACCAATACCATTTTTCCTCGCAACAGGAAAACAAACACAACAACGCACTTACCCTGGATAAGGAGACTTACTGATATCGATGAACTTTGATCGCCAGGCAAGTCTGTTGAGCAGTCACCAGGTATACCCTAACCCCTACACCGAAACCCCTAAACCCTAAACCCTTTAGGGGTTTAGGGTTTAGGGTTTACGGTTTAGGGGTTTAGGGCTTAGGGTTCTTATGTGGATCCACTCCCCCGCAAAGTCCCAGTAAGTCTTCTGGAGACTGGGGACTACGAAAAGCTGGAGTAGGGTTTAGGGTTTGAGGGCCACCGATGGTTGGATTATGATTGTTGATCTCATTGCCTGGGCGAGACATGCTTTGACTGTCCATATTTGTTTCAAAAGCCTGCCCGAGAAATCTCCCTTCAAAAAGTGCAGCCCCAATTTGTCACACCTTTAAGAGGGCTTTTTGAGCAATTCCCGCATGCAAGGGGACCCAGAACAGACCCTGATATACTGTATAATTCCTATTTCAGATACTGCCTCGAAAGAGGAGCCTAGATGCTGGAAACCCTTTATCCTACGTATCGCTGTAAATCCCATATGATTACCCCAGAACCATTTTACGGAACCCTTTTATACATCCCTTGGATCGGTCCTCTGCCAGATTCATCATGTCTCTGTCCTTGGAGGATATGGCACTGCTTGTCACTACTGCTCCTGAACGCCTATAGCAAAACTCGCATCTTATCAGCTTGTTATGGCTCACATACACTCTGTCTGAGGCCTGAGATTACCGAAATCTCAAATCGTATAGTGCAATTCTCTTCACAAGCTGACGAATCTAAAAAGCTCCTCATGCTTGACTGACAGAATCCGTGGTTTTAGGGTTTAGGGTTGAGGCGATGGAAGGTTGGCAGTCTGCGTATCTTTTCGCAAAGCACCCATGGAACCTCCAAAAAGGCAACATGAGCTATAGTCTAAACTCCTTAAAGGGGGTTATATAGGGGACTATATAGGAGAGTACTATAGGGGCTATTAAGGGGAATACTAGGAGTTTAGACAATGGTTCATATGAGGTTGCAAGCTAGACTGGGAAAGAAACATATAGGCCTAAATAATTAGAATAGGGCTTGCACGTTTGTCGTACGATATTTGTATCAGGGTTACGCAGAAATTGGAAGAATGCTGGAAGTCCTCCCATGAGTTCCCCAATAACCAGGGCTACAAAGTTTAAACTTTATTGTAGAGACCCAGAAGGGAAGCCCAAAGAGGTTCAAGTGCTTCGTTGTCTGTAGAGTGCCCCCAGCGTATTCGCGTGAGGCATCCTATACACATGCATTAATCATTAGTGAAGCACTTCAATCCCTCAGTTCCGGAGGGTATGGTTTTGGAGCTTGGACGGAGGGTAGCCCCATGCTTCTCCGAATCACTCTCGAAGCCAGTGAATTTAGTCTGGGCTGTTAAGGAACTTAAATTAAGTTACCATAATGGGTATATAGCAATTTAAAGGGTTTCCCCAATATAGTAACATAAATTAAGTTCCTTAACAGCAACCCAGTAGTTCATGGCGTAGCGCATCCGCAAAAGGTTGCAGTCCGCTCTGTGCGTCTCGCGGTCCAGTGCCTGCATGAGATGAGTAGCCTAGGCCTGGCTCCTGTGTCGCGGGTGCTGAAGAAGGTTTGGGGTTTAGGGTTTAGGGTTTAGGGTTTTAGGGTTTAGGGCTTAGGGTTTCAGGTTCAGGGTTTAGGGTTTTAGGGTTTAGGGTTTAGGGCGCGGAGGACCCAGGCGCACCCCAGAAAGGTTCAAGTTCTTCCATTGGCTAAGTAGGATAAATGAAGCATATGGAATAATGTTAGTACTTACATCGGAGGGTCTACGCAAAGCCTATACTCCCCCTTAAGTAGATGGAACATGGGGTATATGAGGATCTTATTATGATGTACCCAAAGCCGTTTTCTATCTGCTTGAGGGGGACTATACCCTAAACCAATCCTACACCTTAAACCCTAAGCCCTAAACCCTAAATGCCAAACTCTAGACCCTAAGCCCTAAGCCCTAAACTACGAAAAGATTCGAAGTGAAGTCCAGACGTCCCTCCTACCCCAAAACTCTTCCAATCCGAAACCCCGCAAAAAGGCTCTCGTACTCCTAAACCGTAAAGCCTGTCCTGACCCCTAAGCCTTACAATAATCTTTAAACACCAAAACGCAAAAAAAACTCTGTAAATCCGAAACTTTAAGCCCTAAACCCTTGAATCCTGCTAATTCTTTTGACTCCATAAACCCATATGTCTATATACCTGCTCGATCCCCCTTCCATTCAAAGGAGCGCGCTAAAGCCTAAACCCTAAAACAGTAAACCCAAAACCCGAAACCCCTTAAACCCCAAACCCTAAACCCAAAAACCCTAAAACCCTGAAACCCGAAAACCCTAAACCTGAAACACTAAAACACTAAAACCCTAAAGCCCTAAACCCAGCGAAGCTGCTCGTGCTTCGGCAAACGTGTCCACAACGACCTTCGCAGGCAGAGCGCGCCCGAAGGGTTTAGGGTTTAGGATTTATAGTCAACAGACACAGAACCCTGGGAAAGTCAACACAGGTAAGAGTAAACCCTTAACCCGGCCAACTTATACTTAAGTAGGGCAGTGACTGTGAGGTCTCTTTTTCCTTGAGCCAAA
>CAJNIZ010004942.1:0-20424 GCA_905231905.1 Symbiodinium pilosum | reverse complement strand
GCGTTAGGGACTTCCAAAGTATGGTCAACTTCTTGTTGGCCGTGTCCTCGTGCGCATTGCAGACTGCAATGAGCACTCTTAACGGGCTCTCCAGCTTGCGCTGCCACTGGGGCGCACAAGGGCTTACTCTGATGTGCCGCCCCGCCTGTGGCGTGTTGGCATCACTGTACAGCGGGGTACCCGAGGTACCCCCATACCTTGTTAGAAAGGCACCGCGCAAGTCCCATGCTTTAAAAGTCAGCATGGTCATCGGGGAGAAAAAATCCTTCCCCTGCGGGATGGTGGTCGGCTCCACGCTGAGGACGTTAAACCATACCTCTGCCGTCAAGGCGGTATGGTCAAAGTTGGCATCCAGAAACCTGCGGTTGATCAGGAAAGCGGCTGCCTCAGGGAGCTGTGAAATCATCCACCCCAGCATGTAGTGGCGGCCTGCTGGGGTCATGCCTGTTGGCCATCCAGTTGTGACCAGCATCAAACCGCTCTGGTGCTTCTGCTGGGAGCGGTTGTCACTGGCCATAAACCTGAGCTCTGACTGCGTAGCAAAGATCCTGTCGTTCATGGCCTTCAAGGTGAACTCCAGCTGGACAAGCGCCCCGTACAGTTCTGGACGGATAATTGCCTCGTGATAGCCCTTAACCAGTCGTAGCACGTCACGGGCAGTTGTGACCTTGGAGTTCAGGAAGTTCTCCACAAGCCGCGCGTCGTTCACGTCGTGTCCAAGCTGACCTGCCGTCAGCTGGTAGGCGGTTTGGTCGTCGAGGTGCGGCCGCGTAACCACGAAGCCGGTTGACGAGCTGGCGGCCTCGCCGTCAGCCTCTTGCGGTGTGGTCCGAGACGACGAAGCCACCGGAGTCGGAGCGCTGCGTTTGCGCCGACTCTGCTCCTCGAAGAACAACTGGGTCTGTGCCGCGTAGGCCGGCTGTTGGCTGACTCCGCTCCTGAACTGCTCCAGGCTCTTTGTAGAGGCTGGCACTTCCGCCATGGCTGCAAAGGCGGAGTGGTCCAAAGGGGACCAAAACAAAACTCGTGCACAAGCTGGCGCGCAACCGGGGCCGATACGCCTGGGTTTAGGGTTTAGGGTTCCCCTTGGCAGTTTGCCCTGGACCTTACGTGAACCTGATATTATGATTCCAGGAATTCGTAAGGAGGCCGCACATAAGGGGCAGCCATTGGTAAGCACTCTCCAAGACCTGCCAGGGACTCTCCAAGCCTTCCTAAGGTCCCGTATGTCCTGAAAGACCTATGAGCTATAGTCTAAACGGGGTTACTACTATACGGGTTATTAAGGGGGATACTCGGCGTTTAGACTATAGCTCATATGGAGTCCCCTGGGAACACAGCGAGCAACAACCGGAAAATGAAAGCAAGTCGCTTGTCGTTGATGAGAATTGGCTCCTTGCCACACGTGGTCATGGGTTTTAGGGAAAATTCGGAAGTCGGAGATCGGGACTTAGGAGTTAAGCTTTTCTACTGGCTTCTGAACCAGTATTTCAGTAGCATGTTAGCTGTGGTTGCTCTAGCTTGCAGAAGAACTTGGAACCCTAAACCCTAAACCGCATGGGTTAGGGATATACAGGGGCTACTGTGCGTTCATATGGGGATCAAACCAAATCCTCCCCGAAGTATCCCGCCTACGCAAGAACCAAGGAACCCCCCAAAAGTGGGTTTAGGGCTTAGGGCTTAGAGTTTAGTCCATAATATGCTAACTTAAGTTCATATCCTTAACAGCAATCCAGGAAGTATCCTCATGCGTTGAATCTCATAGCAAGGTCCGGCCTGCGAGACCTTTTGCTCTAGATTGAAGATTCTACACCCTATACTACCCTCAAGGCCCATGTACCCAATAATTAGGTCGCGCGGGTTGGGTTTGGGTATGTATATGATTCTTGGGCACGTGGACCCTTAGGGCTATGTTTTTCACCCCGGACTTTAAACCCTGGACTAGAATCCTGAAGATGTAAACTGGGCCACTTTAGGGAGGGAACAAATAGCACCGCCAGCGTTGTAAGATGTCATGGATGATCCCTGACACTGATTCGCAAACATGCTCGACTTCTGTAAGTGATACAAGCCATAGTCTAAACTCTTAGTATCCCCCTTGACCCCTACCCCAACTTAATAACCCTTAATTAATCACTCATATAAGCCCCCTTGATTTACCCTAAACCCTAAACCCAAACCCCAAGAAGTTTAGATTACCTCAACCCCAAAAATGTAGAATAATTGCCTTTTGGGCTGTTTTTAATGATTTTGGGCTATTGTTTTACCTACTTTTGTGGTTTAGATTATGGCTCATACAGGGAAAGGACGAGGCTTTTGCCTGGCAAATTCCGTGTGTATGCCGTCGCCAGGACTCCACGTTCAGCAGCTTGAAGGTTGGAGGTCCTTCTGGGTATTTGGGGTTTTAGGGTTTAGGGTTTAGGGCAGCTTGAAGGTTGGAGGTCCTTCTAGGGTTTAGGGTTTAGGGCCCTAAATCCCAAACTCTAATCCTATAGTCACCCCTAAGTAGACAGAATATGGCGTTGGGTATATTATAATAAGATCCGCATATACCCCATATTATGTCTACTTAAGTACTTAAGGGGGACTATAGCTACTGGGCTGCTCTTGCACATTATTAACCTAGGATTTAGTGACTAGGTTGGGTATTGCGCCCACCCAGTCACAGTTTATACTTGAGACTGTTAGTGAGTGGAGGCAGTACCCAAGTCCTTGATGTAGCTACTCGGTTGCTATTAAGGGCCTAAAGCTACGTTACTATGGATACTTCCTGGATAATGCGAAACCTTGCAGTTTTCCTACCAGGGTAACTTAAGTCACGTTCATGAGCGGCAACACAGCCTAAGGGTCCATGTTTTTGTTCTAAAGGCCCGCGTCTTCTGGTCATAGTGCGGCGATCGTTTCAAATGGCTTAAAGGACTCGGGCAAGTTTCGCAAAGAAAACGCTAAAGGGTTACACTTTTTTCGCGAAAGATGTGTGACAGCAGTGTCTTTCCAGAAGAACTAGGATGAACGACAGCAGTGTCCTTTTGCTATCCATCGGTGTGGCAGCCTGAATCTACAATTAGGTCCTTCAAATACTGGTATCCAAGTTGATACCGGAAGCTGACCCATGGGAAAATCGGGTCCGCGAAAGCTTCGCGAAAGAAAACCCTACAGGAATACACTTCTTCGAGAAAGTTGGCCAACTCCCAGAAGTGAGCTTTGAACAACCACTATGCGGTATTTGGCGCATACTTGCGGCTAAACGCGGCTAGACCCTAAACCTTAAACCCTAAATCCTGAACCCTAAACCCTAAAACCCTGTATAACCCCATTATAGTTTCCATTTTCTGTTCCATTTTCCCAAGCAACCCCCCGAGACCATATCACGTACTGGTGAGTGGACCTGAGGAAGACCCAGACCTGAAGGGCCTAAAGTCAGGGCTAGAGCCTCACCTGAGAAGATGGTGCAATGATTGAGGTACGGGTTAAGGTTTAGGGCTTAGTTTTAGGGTTTAGGGGTGTATGTAGGAGGACCCCCCTTTCTATAGTCGCCATTACTGGGTGGAAGGACTACCCAAGGTATATGAGGATCTTTTGACCATTTCAGGCGGTACCGTCTTCTATCTACTTATGGCTGACGATCGGTCATGGAGAGTTGACTGGGTTGTTTCGGGCTCGTACCGAACATGTCTTATCCTAGGCATTAAGTTCTGAATGCTTAGCAATGATCATAAGCCCAGTATCCCAATATAATCCCTATAGAACCCCAATATAACCTTATGTCCAACCCTAGTTCGTGAGTCCGTAAACCCAGCAAACCAGATTTTACAAACGCACGCAGGGGAGGGGTTTAGGGTTAAAAGCTGAAGGTCCCTTCTCCGTGAATTTCCACACTCAGATTATAGTATTTTGCGCAGAGCATGGAGGACCCTTGTTTTGGCAATCAACATCATGCAGTGTTTGGAGTATACGGAAGCTATCAGCAACTGGAAGCCTGAAAACCCTGGAGACGCAGAGATGGCACAAGCTACAGTAAGGTGGATACTCAACACCCTGTGTGAGCCTAAGTGCTTTTGGCTTCGGAGTTCTGGCTTAGGTGGACACTCCACCAAGCATCAGGGACCCAAAAGAAATAATGGTACTCCCATTATATCACTATTACAGGGTGGGAGGTCAACTTAAAGCATGGTATTCTAACATACTCTGGCCATGCATACGAGACATACTACTCAGTAATTGTCAGTAAAGCGAATAAGAACCCATGCCGCTCCAGACGATAACGCGACTTTAGGAAAAAATGTTGTCAAGCAGCCTACGTCTATGTTCAAAAGGAGTCTCAAGCCATGACATGAGGTTGCTATATGTGGTCCACCTAACTTCCCGTCAGAATGCTTAGAAGCGTATGTCTCAAAGTGGGAATACCGTAGGGCCCCTGACAATTGTGGGATGATACAGGCAGTTTGTTGTGCACGCTCAGGACTGTTTGTTTGAAAGGGAAATTCTTGTTGGAACGGTCCTGACTCCGGATAGTCCCAGAGTGTGAAGATGCGGCACACCTCTTTGCCTGTCCAAGCTCCAGGGTTTGCTGCTCCAGAAGGCCTTAGGGGTTTAGGGTTTAGGGTTTAGGGGTTTAGGGTTTAGGCAGGGTGGTCGGATCATCTCAAACCTCTTTCTGCACAGTCTTGCAAGCACAAAGCTGACGACTACCCATTCAAAAAGAACCATGCAACAAACCTTCGGCTGAGTTGGCCGAGGATTATGCCGAACACATAGCTGTGAGTCCCTGACCTGCATAACATTGATATATCTGACGTACACTGCACTGTGCTCCAAAACCCTTGTGCAACTATCAGGGCCAGTGGGCATCAAGCCCCAAACCCTAAGCCCGTGGCATTTGCCTACTGGAAGCAAGCTCATGCTTTTCAGTATTCTTCAGAAGAGTTGGTCTCCTGAATATGTTGAAGCCTTATCAGCCTTATCATAGAATCAGCTGAAAACCTTGAGCCCCAAGGCCCCGAGATGTAACGCGGTTATGAGCTGGAAGCCCTAACAGAATGCATAAGGCCGGCAGATCTTTCCCAGAGTTTTGGGCACATTTCTGTTGGCCGCTCATACGTCAAATTACCAAGCTCATGTTCGCTGAGACAAGGCAAAGCAGGGTTTAGGGTTTAAGCTTTAGGGTCTTTCAGGGGTGGTCATCTGTTGGGCGTTTATGCATACGTGAACCCGTCCCTTTGGTTCAAACCTGCTACGCTGCTCCGTCTACCGAGACGATTGGGCCCAACAAGTTTTCGTGACTGGAGGTAGTCCCTCCGGGTTCATTATATGAAAGAAGTCTCCTTATTCTGGAAGCTTCTGAGTGCCCGAACCCTCGAATCCTTTAATCTACTGCACATTCTTCAGCTGGTGCTGCGCAGAAATGTTGCCGCCACCAAATTTGGAATCGCCCCATGTGATGACCGAGCCATCAGCCAAAATGGCTGCAAAAGAGCCATCATTGCATTGAATCTGCTGCACATTCTGCAGCTGGGGCTGCACAGCAATGCTGTCGCCACCGAAGTTGGAATGGCCCCATGTGATGACCGAGCCATCAGCCCGGATGGCAGCAAAAGCAGCACCATTGCATTGGATCTGCTGCACATTCTTCAGCTGGTCCTGTACGGCAGTGCTGTCGCCACCATCTTCTGAATGGCCCCATGTGATGACCGAGCCATCAGCCCGGATGGCAGCAAAAGCAGCACCATTGCATTGGATCTGCTGCACATTCTTCAGCTGGTCCTGTATGGCACTGCTGTCGCCACCATCTTCTGAATGGCCCCATGTGATGACCGAGCCATCAGCCCGGATGGCAGCAAAAGCAGAAAAACTGGCTTGGATTTGCTTCACATTTTTCAGCCGGTGCTGCACAGAAATGCTGTCGCCACCAAATTTGGAATCGCCCCATGTGATGACCGAGCCATCAGCCCGGATGGCAGCAAAAGCAAAACGATTGGCTTGGATCTGCTGCACATTCCTCAACTGGTCCTGTCGCCACCATTACGAGAATAGCCCCATGTGATGACCGAGCCATCAGCCCGGATGGCAGCAAAAGCAAAACGATTGGCTTGGATCTGCTGCACATTCCTCAACTGGTCCTGTACGGCACTGCTATCGCCACCATAGTCGGCATCGCCCATGTGATGACTAGGCCATCAGCCCGGATGGCAGCAAAAGCAGCACCATTGCATTGGATCTGCTGCACATTCTTCAGCTGGTCCTGTACGGCACTGCTATCGCCACCATCTTCTGAATGGCCCCATGTGATGACCGAGCCATCAGCCCGGATGGCAGCAAAAGCAGAAAAACTGGCTTGGATTTGCTTCACATTTTTCAGCTGGTGCTGCACAGAAATGCTGTCGCCACCAAATTTGGAATCGCCCCATGTGATGACCGAGCCACCAGCCAAAATGGCAGCAAAAGAGCCACCATTGGATTGGATCTGCTGCACATTCTGCAGCTGGGGCTGCACAGCAATGCTGTCGCCACCAAATCCGGAATGGCCCCATGTGACAACTGATCTGTCGCCCAGAATGGCGGTGAATCTTTCCGTCCCCACATTTACATCGTCATATCCAGAAACAGCTATTTGTACCCTGGAAATGTGCAAAGTCAGCACATCTCCATGTTGCAGCCTGGCTTTTTTAATGGTTGCTGCATCATCCAGGACGTTTCCAGATGGTTCCAAGAGCCTACCGCCCCCAACTTCGAGGGCGCTTTGTGCCCTTTTCTTCAAGCTCCTCACGGAGACATCTGGTTCTGCTTGCAAAGTAACTGTCCTGCCACTGAGCAAGCCTACCGAGACCGTCACGGACATGGCTTATGCGAGCAGCTAACAGCCCCATGCACGCTACTGTATTGAGAAATGTCCTGTCAATTTCCTGGTTCAGCTATTTGGGTTTCGGATTTAGGAATTTAGGGTGCTATACTTCTATACTACTATATTACTACAATGCATTACTACTGACTGCTATATTACTATACTACTGCATTGCAATGTTGGTACTATACTACTATATGACGTAAAACTTGGAGAACGAGACCCCTCCAGCCGAAGCACCGAAAACTACAACGGGTTTAGGGTTTAGGGTTAAGGGTTTGGAGTTTAGGGGATTAGGGTTTAGGGTGTAGGGATTGGGCTTTAGGCTTTAGGGTTTGGGGTTTGGGCACCCTGAAATTTAGCGGCAGTATTGTCCTAGGGACCTACATTGAACCTTTCATGTAATTAGCCCCTTTGTACTATAACCCAGAGGGTCCAAGTACCAAAAGATACTTGGGGCTTGGCTACTGGTAGTTATAGTGCAGGTTTTGGGTAAGTATATGATTATCAGGTACTTGGACCCTAAACCCTAAACCCTAAGCCCTATGAACCCTAAAACCTAAACCCTATAAACCCTAAACCCTATAAACCCTAAACCCTTAACCCTATAAAGGACTTTCATCTGGTCCGGTCTCGTTTTAGGGCTGGTTCCATGCCAACTGCAGGAGCGAAACCCTACATTGTCATCTCCAAACCCTAGACCTTGGGTACTGCCCCCCTCCAGTACTTGGAGGCCCATGGGACTTAGTAATTACTTATAATTGGGATTATAACCCTACTTACAATTGGGGTAACCCCTAATAAGCCCATTTAGGGAAATTATAAGTAGGGTTATAAGTCCAGTTATAAGTAGTTACTAAGTCCCATGGGCCTCCAAGTAGACCTTGGGTACTGCCCCCCTCCAGTAACAGTCTATATTAGGGGTCCTATTAAGGGCTACCTAGACCCCAAAAGTATGTAGAATAATGGCCTTTGGGGCTATATGTTGGTATTTAGGGCTATTATTTTACCTACTTTGGGGGTTTAGGTATATATAACCATATTAGAATTATTATCCAACTGTTACTGAGGGGGGGGGCAGTACCCAACCTAGACCCCACCACTATGGGCTATTAGACCTTAAGGGTACCTTCATCTACCCTTAATAGGGTCCTCATAGGGAATTTTAGGGTCTAATGGCGGTAAATCCTGAACAATGGCTTTAGAGGGTTTAGGAAGCCTGAGATCCTGCACCCCAAGCCCTAAACTTATCATGGCCAAGCTTGGGAACCCATGTGACCGTAATGTCGGAGCCCTATCTGATGGAAAAAAAGTTTTCAGGGCACAATACACTACACTTATGGAAGGTATACGGGCGAAGTATACATAGTTAATGAAAGGTTCTCCAGGCTTCTGCGGTACTCGCTGCTTGACTTAGGTCTATGCAGCATGGAGGCCCTAAATCCCAGAACTGCAGTCTCCAAACCCCAAACCCACTAATCCAGAAGACAGCTCAAATCCCATGATCTCCAGATCCCAACTCCGTTGCTAACACCCCTCAAAGCTCCAAGATTCTATAGTTAGAGGAAACTTGCAGCACTTCGGGCTACTGTACCATCAGCAGCATCCTAACCCCTAAGCCCTATAAGCCCTAAATCCTAGCCTAAAACTCATCTAGACCCCAAACCCTAAGCTAAACTTCTTGACTTAATCCCTACACCCCATATCCCTAAACCGTTAAACCCTAAATCCCTAAAGCCTGGAACATCCAAAGTCCCTACATCATCCTAAGCCCCTGAATCCTACATGATCCCAATCCCTAAGCCCTTTAAAGTCCGTCGAGCAGGGCCGTTGCCTGGGTAGTTCGGCGGCAGCGTTGGCAAAGCCCGGGGGCCCGAAATTCGGCAGGGAAAGCCATCCTGCCAAACTGGTTCCTACTCGGTTTAGGGTTTATATAAGGGCATAGGGTTTAGGGTTTTCGGAATTGAGGCTTATGGGTATAGGGTTGAGGGTTTAGTTCTTAAGGGTCTAGGGTTTAGGGTTTAAGGGTATAGGGTACAGGGTTTCAGGTTTCGGGTTTACGGGTATAAGGGTTCGGGTTTAGGGTAGGGTTTCGGGTTTAGGGTTTAGGGCTTAAGGGTTTAGGGTACAGGGTTTGGGGCTTGGAGGGTCAGGGTGCCTTAGTAAGTAGGTCAGTAATAGGGATAACTGGGGCTCCTGCATCGCCAAAACGGGTTACAGGTATACAGTATACTTCCTAAGTCCCCATGACCCTTCAAGTACTGGTTGAGGTTGAGGCTTTAAATTTTAAGACTTTATGTCCCAGAGGCTCCCAATATCCAAACAACGGGCGTTAGGCACCAAATACCATAAGCTGACTAACCCAGACCCATCATTAATAAACCCCCTCCCCTTACAAGGGATTATACTAGGGATCCTAATATTTAGGTCCTTAAAAGGAGGGGGTTTACTAATAATGGGAGCACTTGGCCACCCAGATGCTTAGGGTGCATCTGATTTTGCACTAAGATCCTATACACTCGAAGCTCCGAGCCAGAAAACCTGCTTCAAACAGGCTGAAAAACTCGATACCCAAACAGTCATAGGGCATAGGCATAGGGACTAGGGAATCTGGAATGGAAGGTGCACTTGGAGGTTCAGGGTAGTTTATACGTATAACCCAATTAGAGGTCCCCAGGGTTCCTTTAATGATTGGGACATGAATACAAATTCCAATACCTTTAACCCTACTTGGAGGCCCATAGGACTTAGCAACTAGTTATAACTGGACTTATAACCCTACTTATAATTGGGGTAACCCCCTATAAGCCCATTTAGGGAAATTATAAGTAGGGTTATAAGTCCAGTTCTAAGTAGTTACTAAGTCCCATGGGCCTCCAAGTAAACCCTACGAGTACACCCCCCAAACCTAAACCCACGTCCCTCCAAGCAGCAGACTCCAGACCCGCAAAATCGTCCTTGAAGACATGGTTCACCGTCTTCCTAGACTGGCTTATTAGGGCTAGGGTTTAGGGCTTAAGGGTTTAGGGCCTTGAGTGTTTAGGGTTTAGGGCTTAAGGGTTTCAGGCTTTAAGTGTTTGGGGTTTAGGGCTTGAGGGTTTAGGGTACAGGGTTTGGGTCTTGGAGGGTGAATCATTACCAGTAACCCCAAACACTAAAGTATACCGTTTTGAAGTTTATTTGAGGTATCCGATGCCATAAGAAACCTGAGACGATCTAACTATTCAGGGCCCCTAAACCCTAAATCCTGATACTCTCGCTTGGGTGCTAAAATCTTGTCCGACTTCTACCCTGCTCCCTGAAACCTAAGCCACAAAAAGGAGCCTATCCTTGCCGTTGCTTATAGTCCCCCTTAAGTAGATAGAATATGAGAGTATATTGGGATAATGGAAAAGGAAATGGAAACTACTCTTTAGGGTGTAGGGTATGGTCCCCCTTAAGTAGATAGAATATGGGGTACATGGGGATCTTATTATAAAAAGAACCCAAAGATGTATTCTATCTACTTAAGCGGGACTATCAGTATGGACTTCCTAAGTGGTCAGCATGGAATATGGGAAAATGTCATATAGGAGTACGTTTAATGTAAACCCTAAAATCATAACCCCCCTTTCCTTAGTGGGATTATACTAGGGAAACTAGTATTAAGGTCCTTAAGAGCAGGGGGAATATTCATCAGGGGTCCTAAACCCTATTCTTCCCTTATTCCCTACTACCCCAGCAAGTGGACTTGGTTTTCAAGCTCTACATTGTTAAATGCCACTAGGATCCCAAGCAACCATCAGAATATTCCGAAAAATGAATAGTAGGTACATACCGCTCCTTATTAAAGGGTGTTGAGAAGAATATTTCGGCAAAGAAGTCCAGTTCAAATATTTTGGCCCTGACTTGGGGGTCGTACCAGCTGCATCGGGTGGTCCTCTCACACCTCTGCGCACCTTCCCCCAATCTTCACAACACCTCCTCCTCCTCCTTGTGGGGCGGGCGATTTGCAACCTACTTGGAAGCGCAACTATAACCGAATTAGGTAATTATAAGTCCATATGTTCACTAAGTATGGCTACAGTTGCACAGTGGTTCCAGTTATAAGTAGGCTATAAGTAACCGGCCACTCCAAGTAGCCCATGACCCGTAATGTTGACTGCGTGCTCGAGTTCACAGGGGCTTGCCTGGAAAAGTAAGGTTTCATGCGAAGAGGAACCGCTTCCGTTCCTTGCCTGCACATCAGCTATTGTCTAAACTCTTAGTATCCCGATTAATCAGCCCTAATGGCCCCCAAACCCTCAACCCTAGACCCTAAGATAATCCGTTAACGTAACCCCCCTTCAAGGAGTTTAGACCATAGCCCACATGATGTCTTACAGAGCCTGTCCAAAGCCAGGGCACATGAATGGGTTCTCCTTGTAGAATTTGGCTGTCGCCGCCGTATCCTCGGCTGATGACTTGCAAGGCGGTGAGCAGCAATGCTTACTGAAGACAAACGCTTCCACGCGTGTGGAAGTCCCAAGCCCCGAAACCCATGGGGACGTCTATAGAAACTAGTCCAATGTACTGAACTCCCTGTTTACCATCATCAGGAAAACAATGCTTACAATCCCACTATATTATGGGTTTCCATTGTCTTTTCCATTCTCCCAATACTAACCCTACATAACCCCTATATAGTTGCAAGAGTTGCCAGGATGTTGACGAGTAGGACAAGTACAGCTACAGCCCATACTAGGGGTACTGGGAACCTCCAGAATAGGGTTGAGGGTTCATGGGTGGTTACACATAGGGTTGAGGGCTAAGGTTTAGGATTCCAGGGTCTACATAAAATGTTGCAGCCACCTAGCTATGGGGACCCATAGCCCTACTTCTAGCTACCCATGAGCCTGCAAGCACCTATTCCCAACAACATGCAAAATACATTCTTGTGGGCTTGTGGCCACTTATACACACTAACCCTGAGGGTCCAAGTACCAAATAATCATATACTTACCCAAAACCTGTACTATAATTACTATTATCCAAACCCCAAGTATTTAATTATTTTGTACTTGGACCCTCTGGGTAAACCGTACCCGAAGGCTCTCGGACCCTCAAAGTATCCCACACCTTAGCCCCCAAAGCCCAAACCTCCTGAACCCTAAACCCAAACAGTCCTAGGAGCCTTAGGGTACAAGGCCCTGCATCCATGCGGAACAGCTTCAGACTTAACAGTGGCCTTGCCGGTCTCACTCCTGAAGCTTGCGAGGTACCTTGGCTTGCAATAGCTCCTGGGGCTTTCCCAAAACCTAAACCCCCCCAAAACCCTAAAACCCCAAAACCCTAAAACCTCAAAACCCTAAACCCCAAAACCCTAAAACCCCAAATCCCGACCTCACTAGCTCTCAAAACGGTGGGTCCTGGCAGCCCTAGCAAAGGAGGTCCCTGTTGAGGATTCGATAAGACCCTGTATCTTAAGGCTTAGGGTTTTGTCAGAAAGCACTACATGGAGTGACGTGCCGTTGTAGCTTTTGGATCCAGATGGTGCGTTTTTCACGTATGCCTAAACGTCTGCCCAACATCTGCGGTCTCGACCAGCTCAAACCACAGCCCCATTTTGAACTTCCTACCCAAGGAATACCTGCAGAATGCAATAAGAAAGTTCAGGGTTTGGCAGCACATGTGCGGTAAAATCGGGTTTGTCTTATTCATATTGCGCATGATTTCATGGTTGTCATAATTGGGTTTGAATTAAACCAAAAACCCTAAACCCGATTATTATGTGAGCCATTCACTTTGAACCTGAAGCTCCACCATTTGTTTAGTCTAAGCTTGAAATCATGGTCCTATTTTGGGCCCTTAACCCTGGGATATCCTTGTGTTCACAATATACCCTATATGGCCCTCCTAAAGGGCCTGAGGGCCCATATTCGGAGCCCAGGCTTCTAGCCTTAAGTTCAAGGATCCCAGGGGTCCCACAAACCCTGATTCTTGTGAGGTCCTATCTACATCCCCTGTTTAATCTCTCTCCCTCAAGATAGTGCCTAGTAAGGCCAACTCAGGGTTTCTTTAGGCCTTGAGCGGGGCGGGGGAGATCCTATAATCTTCGGGGGATAAGTCTTAGGGCTTAGGGCTTATGGCTTCAGGGTTAGGTTAAAGTGCAGAGCATCCATTTGTGTCCGAGTACAAAGTCCTGGCTCAAAATACATGAAAGCCTCAGACAAGCGTCAGTAAGAGTGATTTTGGTAACCACAGCTCCGACACTGGGGACCCTTTGAGTTCGTATTGGGATTAGGGTTTAGGGCTTAGGCTTTAGGATGTCTGTGTACTTGGAGGTTTGAAATAGCTCATGCTTGGAATTTATGGTCTCCAAGGATGGTTAATGGGAACCGAATGCACTCACAAAAATCTACTGTAGAAGCCCGACTTCATATGCTTTTTTGCATAAATCGAGGGGCCAATGTACAGACCCAGAAATAAGGCAATCCTTCTGGCAATTTTGTAGGGACCACCGAAGATGGCATTTATGGACACTCCTATATGGAGTTCCGTGTTAGTTCGGGGGGCCCTCTCCAGAGTCCCACAGAGCCCTAAACCCTGAACCTCAAACCCTAAACCCCCTTGACTGTATAAGGCTAAGGCACCCTTAGCTGGGAACTTGCGCTGAAGCCTTACAAGCCTAATCCCAGAGCACTATATCCCAACTAAGGCTGCCCCCAAGCCCTAAACCCTCAATCCAAAACCCTAAACCCTGAACCCTAAATCTAGTACCTGGACCCCAAAAGTATGTAGAATAATGGCCTTTATGGCTGTTATTATGGGTTTGGGGACATTATTTTACATACCTTTGGGGTTCAGGTAGCTCTCATTTTCCTTTCCATTATCCCAGTCCGTGCTACATCCTCTGGCCTAAGTCCCAAAGCAAGTATACCATGCTCCCAACCTTGACGAACATAGGGTTTTCGAAGTTTAGGGTTTGGGTTTTAGGGTTTACGGTTCTCGGATTTTGGTGCTTCGGGCTTATGAGGCTTTAGGATTTGAAAGTTTCAGGTGCCGTTCAAGGTGAAAATCTGGAGCAAAAACATGTACCTTTCAGATCAACCATGCCGGAGGGATCCCCATATTGGGGAGGGGGGGGAATGGATCCCAAAATTAGGGTTGCCATTTTGGGGTTTCCTATGATAAGGATTGTAGTATATTAGGGTCTATATTGGTCCCCGAAAACTATCATGCACCGCCTAGGCCAAATTCATGAAAGTCGCAAGTCTCCGACCACCGTGGCATTGCTGAACAACTGCGCGCAGTCCAGCTCCTCACTTACTCGGGTTCGTAGGAAATAACGGAATATATTACATGAGCTATAGTCTAAACTCCTAGTATGCCACTTAATAGCGCCTATAATACTCCCCTATATAATCCCCCATATATAACCCCCTTGAAAGAGTTTAGACTATTTCTCACACAGGGATTAACCAAAACTAGCACAGTTGGGATGCGGTAGGGTTTAGGGTTTAGGGTAGACTGTGGGCAACCTGCTAAAGAGGTTATGAAAAATATTGCGAAGAAGCACGTATACCTACACATGCTATTGGTCAGACTGATAGACGGTACATAATATCCACAGCTTTAAACCCCAAACCCTAGCTCACGCAACGTTTGGAGTCTAACCTGTTCACGCATCTGGGCATCCTTCAGCAGCTAGTGCAAGTGATCGCGTTTAGGTAGTGCAAGGGATTCATTTTTGGGCCTTCGGCCTAGACCGTGAAAAAAAAACACGTGTTCCTGTTGCTTTCATACAACACAAGAACCTAAACCTAAACCCTAAACCCTAAGCCCTAAACCCTCAGCCTTAAACCCTAAACACTGACACAGAGGGAGATAAAGAGATGCTTGCATCTGAGCACCTGTCCCTCAAGCAGGGGGCTTTTGCCAGAGAAATGCCAGCAAAGCCAGAATCAGGGGATCTAGGGCTTTGTAAGGCTTAGGGAGTTTGGGTTTAGCGGTGTAGTGTTTAGAGTTCCCGCCGCTACTAACTACCCGCAACCCTTGCCAATATCAAATTTTCTCATCGCGGTATTCTACAGTATGTTGAAATTGATGAATGTTAGTTGCGTGGGCGGGGGCGGGGGTTAACGATAACAGGGGGAGAAGATTTGAAGCTTGCCCTACACCTTCAACCCTAAACTACTGTCCCAGAAGTGGGAGGCCAAGACAAGGATCCCATCGAGGGCGATAGGGCTTAGCGGCTTAGCGTTACGATTTAGGACCTGAAGCTTAGGGTTTAGGGTTTGGGATTTAGGGTTCAGGGTCTAGGGTTTAGGGCTCAAGGTCTAGGGTTTACGCTGCAACGAAGCCCAGATGCATCAGGTATGTGTTACCTAAACCCCTGAAGTAGGTAAAATAATAACCCCAAATCCCTAAATATGGCCCAAGAGGCCGTTATTCCTGGACCCCAAAAGTATGTAGAATAATTGCCTTTACGGCTGTTATTATGGGTTTGGGACCATTATTTTACATACGTTTGGGGTTCAGGTACTACTCAAAATGCCAGATTTCAATCCGAAGCAAGGACCCCAAACTCAGAAAACTCCCAAAGATCCCTGGATCTACACCCCAATCGGGTTTAGGGTTTAGGGCCACCATTCCGTCTCTAAACATTCAACCCCGACCCCTAAAGCCATTTCAATAGTTGAGAGCCCCCTAAACCCTAAACCCCCTAAACCCTCTTGGATCCTGCAGCTGCGTCCCATGGCCCTGGAGGTGGTACAGCACCCGTTCCATGGGCCTGCCGAAAGCTGGAGCTTCGCGTTCAGGGTTTAGGGCTTAGGGTTTAGGATTGAAGGTTTAGGGTTTAAGGTTTAGGGTTTTGAGAGCTTAGAGTTTTCGGAGTTTTGCGGACTTCCCAAATTTAAGGCTGCCTTTTTTGGGGGGTCCCGGGAATTTGAATGCTTACAGCATTTTTTCTGCTTTTTTCCTTTCCAGAGTCGGCTTATTCGCGGTTTCAACGTTGGGGAGCCTTAGAGTTCCTGCAAGAAAAGTATCATAGAGTTTAGGGTTTAGGGTTGAGGGGTTTAGGGTTTAGGGGTTTAGGGTTTAGGGTCCCCCACATTCAGCCCCCAAATAGCTTTCACCTCTAATATGGCCTTAGTAGTCCCTATTTGTCCCTTGTCATGGGGGTTGTTGTGGGGGGGACCAACCTTGGGAATGATGGTGGAGGGGCAGCTACCACCCTCGTTCACGGGAAGTAGCCATAAAACAAACTGATAGACATGTGCGGCTTGGGGATCAACATTCGTGTCCCGGAAAAGAAAATCAAGAAACGGATGCGTGATAGTGCCAAGAAAACCAGCGGCAATGTAAGTTCATGTATCCCTAAGGTTCCTAGAGGGTGCCCGGAACCCGTAAGCCTGAACTCTAAACCTTTTTCAGAGACCCCCCACTTCAGGAATCCAACAGTTCCTAGGCCGATGCGTCTGAAAAAGGGGGCTGATGTCGAGCTTCTGAAAATCACTGTGGTACTGTCCCGAAATTAAGGGTTATAGAAGCTATAATAGGGCTATATATAGGGTTTAGGGTTTAGGCTGAACCTGGCGGGTCTGCTTTGGGGCATCTCTATGATAACCCTAAGCCCTAAACCCTAAACCACTAGACCCTGAACCCTAAATAAGGCTTCGAAAGCTTTCATCCACCAACTCTTCTGAGGAATGTTGTGGTGCATGAGCTTGCCTCCCCTGGGCAGATGCCAGGGTTTATTATGGTATAGTATAGGATATTAGGGTATATTATGCCCAATTTCGTGAATTCCACAAAATGCACCCACCACGGCGTCACGTTCTGTTATGGCATATTAAAGCATATTGAAGATATTATAGTATACTAGGGATTATGGGTTTTGAGTTTGGGGTTTGATACTGGATTCGCAGTTTTTGGACGCATTCTCTCATGGGCTCTTGGAATGGCAGTAGTCAGTTTTGCGCCGGCCAGAAACCAAAAACAACGTTTCAAACCATTCGACCACCCTAGCAACTTTTGCACGCCCAAACCCCTAGATCAACTTCGCATTCTTCAGCTGACCCTGTACAGTACTGCTATCGCCACCATAGTTGGAATCGCCCCATGTGATGACCGAGCTATCAGCCCCGATGGCGGCAAAAGCGCGATCACTGGATTGGATCTGCTGCACATTCTGCAACTGGTCCTGTACGGCAGTGCTATCGCCACCATCACCGGATTTGCCCCAAGTGATGACCGAGCCATCAGCCCGGATGGCAGCAAAGGCTCCGTAATTGGCTTGGATCTGCTGCACATTCTTCAGCCGGTGCTGCACAGCACTGCTGTCGCCACCATTATGAGAAGAGCCCCATGTGATGACCGAGCCATCAGCCCGGATGGCAGCAAAAGCAAAACGAGCGGCTTGGATCTGCTGCACATTCTTCAGCTGGTCTTGTACGGCACTGCTGTCGCCACCATACTCGGAATCGCCCCATGTGATAACCGAGCCATCAGCCCGGATGGCAGCAAAAGCGAAACGATTGGCTTGGATCTGCTGCACATTCTTCAACTGGTCCTGTACCGCACTACTATCACCACCACTATCAGAAGAGCCCCATGTCCTGACAGATCCATCAGCCAGGATGGCAACAAAAGCAACATGGTTGGCTTGGATCTGCTGCACATTTTTAAGCTGGTGCCGCACAGTGCTGCTGTCGCCACCATTTTCTGAACGGCCCCATGTGATGACCGAGCCATCAGCCCGAATGGCAGAAAAAGCAGCCCCAGTGGCTTGGATCTGCTGCACGTTTTGCAGCTGGTGCTGTACGGCACTGCTATCGCCACCATCACCGAAATTGCCCCAAGTGATGACCGAGCCATCAGCCCGGATGGCAGCAAAGGCTGCGTAAGTGGCTTGGATCTGCTGCACATTCTTCAGCTGGTCCTGAACGGCATTGCTATCGCCACCATCACCGGATTTGCCCCAAGTGATGACCGAGCCATCAGCCCGGATGGCAGCAAAGGCTGCGTAATTGGCTTGGATCTGCTGCACATTCTTCAGCCGGTGCTGCACAGCACTGCTGTCGCCACCATTATGAGAAGAGCCCCATGTGATGACCAAGCCATCAGCCCAGATGGCAGCAAAAGCAAAACGATTGGCTTGGATCTGCTGCACATTCTTCAGCTGGTCTTGGACGGCACTGCTATCGCCGCCACACTTGGAATAGCCCCATGAGACAGCTGATCTGTCGCCCAGAGTGGCGGCGAATGCCCCAAACTCGGCAAGCACAGATGACAGACGTTCAGAACAAGCTATTTGTACACTGGACATGTGCAAAGTCAGCACATCTCCATCTTGAAGCCTGACTTTTTTAATGGTTGCTGCATCATCCAGGACATTTCCAGATGGTTCCAAAAGCCTACCGCCCCCAACTTCGAGGGCAGTTTGTGCCCTTTTCTTCAAGCTCTTCACGGAGTCACCTGGTTCTGCTTGCAAAGTAACTGTCTTGCCGCTGAGCAAGCTCACCGAGACCGTCAGGAACATGGCTTATGGGAGCAACCAACGGCTCCTACATCCTACAGTCATGTGAAGCGTCGTTCCACTTCTCTGAGTAAATTCTTCCAGAAAATTACATGGCAACGGGCACTCTTGAGAACCCGCACCCACAACTGCCGATCCTGGAAGTATTGATCAGAGGAAGGACTGATGGTCGCGCCTTTCCTCATATGTTCTACTGCTATCCGTGCATTCAAAGCCTGGGAACCCTGACGGCTAATCCACCACCAACCGCCATCCAGGAATTGAATGCAAGACCTCGACCCTCAAGCACTAGGCCTCTCCACCCTTAGGTCTTGGAGGGTTAGGATTCCCTAGACACAAAACTGGGTTGCTGTCAAGGGACTTAAATTAAGTTACTATATTGAGGAAACCCTGTTATTTACTATATATACCCATTATGGTAACTTAATTTAAGTTCCTTAACAGCAACCCAGAAAATTGCTACAAACCCCAAGCTCATGAACCTTCTGCCCTGAAGCCTGGAGCCAGGAGCTAGTGCCCTGCTGAAGGTTTAGCACGACCCGTACTCATAGACCACAGCGTTCGCTGGAAGACACCCCAAATCCTAATTGAGATGCATCGATGGTTTAGGGCTTAGGGTTTAGGGCTAAGGCTTAAAGTTCAGAGGTTGAGGGGGTTAGGTGTTTGGGGTCCTTATCGAATCCACCTAGAAGGACCCTCCTTAGAGACAGGCATTTCCACTCCTAGTGTCCATACATACAAGGGCAACATCGATTGCCCAGGAATGGTGGAGGGCCTCTTTAATTTCGTGAGTGATTGCTTCCCTAAACCCTAAACCCTTAAACCTTGAACCCTAAACCCTAAAAACCAATGACCAAGCGCTACTGCAGAAACTCCGGGATGAAACGTTGGAGCTTTAAATTTCATCCTATCGAGCGGGCCAGAAGTTGAGTTCGAGGGAAACCTTGCGTCCTGCCACAGGATGTGCTGTAGGGGCTTAGGGTCTCGGATTTAGGGGTCATATTAGGGGCTCTATATAGCTATATTATGAATAACATCCAACAGTCAATGACGAGTGGGGAAGTATCCAAGGGAAGCATATGAGCCCAGCAACTTCTCGAAATTCCACCATTTTGTGCCTTGGAGTCAGAAATTACTGGGTTGAGGATGTAGGGCTTCTCAAGTTTGAGGGTGAAGAGCTTGAGATTTGGCCTTTTTAAAGGCTTCCTCTTCGCAAGGTAACTCTCCTGCGTGTCAGCCAAGTGTATTCGTGGGAACCCTAAACCCTAAACCCTTAAACCCTAAACCCTAAGCCCTGCCTGTCAACTCGGTGAGATTTGAACCACGACAGAGCTTTCTGCAGGCTCCATCTCTCCCGAAGCATCTGGGCGTAGAGGATTTAGGGTATAGGGGGTTAAGGGTTTAGGGTTTAAACATTCAGGCTTTTACGTAACCCAGACCCCTGATTAATAAACCCCCTCCCCCTGATAGGAACTATAATAGGGATCCTAATATTAAGGCTAGTAGAAGGAAGGGTTTGTTTAACCATGGGTCTACACAAATTAGGGTTCATGGCATTGGGGTCGTCTATTGGAAGTTGGGCAAAGTTTGCAGTTTCTAGGCTAACGGCCCCAGACCCTCTAGGATCCTCAGCTTCCGCAACGACTGTTTTTGCGAAATAAAGGAAAGTTCATACGGCTATATTGGGGATATATTGGGATAAGGGAAAAGAAAATGGAAACTGCTATACTAGGGTATATATTGGGTTTACAATCGGTTAGTTTGTGGCTTCAGGGTCAGGGTATTGAGCGCACAGATCGGCTCAACCCGCAGAGTTCTTGAACAATTTCTGTGGATGACGCCGGGATAAAACAAACACATTAGCGCTGTTTCCGGGCTTACCAAGGTATCATGACGGAAAGTATACATAGGATCTATGCCTCATAAGGTATGTATGCATCCAGGGGCCATCGCCCATGAGGGACTGTATGAGCCTCTTGCCCTAAACCTTCAGTACTGCCCCCCCTCAGTAACAGTTGGATAATAAATATAATATGGTTATATATAGCCCTTAATAGGACCCCTAATATGGACTGTTACTTGG
>CAJNIZ010004941.1:0-18084 GCA_905231905.1 Symbiodinium pilosum | reverse complement strand
CCCCCCCCAAAAAAAAAAGAAAAACATATGATTATTTGTGTCACATGAACTGTAGTCTAAACTCCCTAAAAGGGGCTGTTTTGGGACTAAATACGAAAGTATAAAAGGTTATGAAGGGGGATACTAGGAGTTTAGACTATACTATACCTCACATAGGGCACCCTGTGCTGATGAAAAAACCTGCATCCAAGAATCTCGAAGCTCGGAACCTTGGAATCCAGGATGAAAACCAGAGTAGCTCTCTATATGGGGCTTCTTCATTCCTATGTCTCAGCAAAAATGACGGAGCAGATGGTGAATAGCATTGAGGATGCAACACAAACTCTGACGGAAACCTTGGTTTACTTCCATCCCTACGGAACTAGTCCATTTCGCTCTACCCTGCATTGCAGGTTCTAGATCTTGAGAACCCTAAACCCCAAACCCTAAACCCCCCGAACCCTAAACCCTGAACCCTACACTGAAACCTCTGCAGGCGCCACACTTCCAGCACCGCCTCTTCTTCAATGCGCTGCAGGGAGCGTGCGGCCCTTGAACCCTCTGATATGGATCAGGATTTAGGGTTAGGGTTTGGGATTTAGGGTTTAGGCTTGAGGGTTTGGGGTTTGGGGTTTATAGAGTTTAGGGTTTGGGGTTTAGGGTTTAGGGTTTAGGGTATTCCAAGGGACCCTAGGGACATAAGGATTGTAACCAGATTCTAGGAAGTCCACACCAAGGTCTATATAGGGATAATTATAATTAGCCCTTTGATTTTACGGTGGGGGCCCCTAAACCTTAAACCCTAAACCCTAAACCTTAAACCCTAAACCCTAAACCCTAAACCCTAAGGTACATTGAGGGACCCCGCAGTCATTGTCACCCCACCAATCCCGGGCTTCCATTCGCAAGGAGTCCGTAGTTTACTTGGACATGGGTACACATGGGATTGGGGGTTTGGCGTTCAATGTTCAGGGTTTAGGGTGTTTAAGGCTGGCGGTATGAGGTCTCGGAAAGTTTTGTATCACAATGTGGCTGTTGATCTGACGCCGACTTAACTTCATCTGGCTGCAGTCGAACTATTCGGTCAAGGACACACGCAATGGGTCATCTGCAAGACCTGAGTTGTACCTCATGGACGCATGAAATGGGAGCCTTCAGAGTTGAACAACAGCCCTGGGGTGCGCCAGCAAATTCCGCGAACACAACCCAACACGGCACCTGCAATCCCAAGCCCATCATAGTCTCCAAACCTTGACCCTAAAAACCTCAACACGCTCTTGACTTGAGGTCCTGGCGGACATGCCCGCCCGCTGTCAAGATCGTCGCTGCTGCGCGTGTTTTCCGCTGTTTGAGGCACGACGTGCTCCCCACCTGGACCTATAAGCCAGCTATGTACCGCGCACACCTGCTGATTACAAAGCAAAGCCCCTAAACCCCAGCAGTGGGGACTAGGTCATGAAGCCATGTGCCATTGGCCACGAGACGTGTTCAGGCGGTGGGTGAAGCGGGAGCTTGCGCGGTTTGGCCGTGAACCCCGCGTGGTCGAACCTTGGGCCGAGGCGGCGCATGAATGTTTAGGGTTTAGGGCTTCTAGGATGTTGGGTTTGCAGGGTTTTGCAGCAGATGATTGGGAGTCTAGAGTGTATAGGGCTTTGGGTTTAACAGTTGCCTGTATGCACAAGAAACCTTCCGCCTTTCTTGAGTGCCCGCTCTAGCACGACACGAGAAGTGTACAATCGCATGCAGAACATGGACCATGATATTGCAATCTATTCATCAATCATGTAGTTGGGTCCCGAAGTGGTTCCTGTATTAACAATTCCACACATTTAATCCCCGCATAATCCCCAAATAATCCATATAATTAATCCCTATGCAACCCGATATAGCCCACTCAAAACATGTGCTTGGACCCTTTGCCTTGAAGGCAGCCGTGCCTTAGCCCCTTAGCCCCGACTTTTCTCAGGTCAAGAGCTAGACAGGGTTTAGGGCTAAGTCGTAAAATCAACACATGCGGAGGTCGCTAAATTCACTATGATATGGGTTCGTGTAGTGGGTTGGGCTCCTATGATCATACTGGTCCCTGCATCCAATTCTCTTATTGTTGGGAACAGAAATTTAGGCCAAGTCCCACATACCAATGCTTTCTGGTGGGGAGGTATGGAGTTTGGACAGTGTTTGACAACTTCTTGCACTGCCATCATAATTCTGTCCAAAGAAAAGGCCGCTCTGCTCGGAAAGGTCAAGAAGGCGGTGGCCTAACTTTACATGCCCGCACAAAGCCCTCATTTGCTTCTTAAAATTGAAAGCAGCGGTCCTTTTCAGTTTTCATCCTTGCACGTACATGTCACAACCAAGAACAAGCCCGTCTGATACGTGAGACACTCAGAGACTTCTTGTCTCATCAGGCGCGCGTGGCGCCCATGACAGCAGCAGCACTCCGCAGCAACTGGAGACGGGTTTGGAGCTCAGTTAAGCGGACATAAAGTTGCCGGTTAGGATGCCTTTTGTGGGTAGGAGGTGTCATGAATCTTCAGATAAGGATAAGATGTCATTCAACAGATTAGGGCTTAGGCTTAGGGTATTGGAGAGTATTGAAGAACACTCAGCACTGGACTTCTTTGTTGAGCCAGCAATTTGGTGGGGGCGGTCAGAGTTTTGGTTAAGGTTTAGGTCTCCGGGGTTTGGGTTCAAGGGTCACCGTCCAGCATGGCGACGGGTCAAACAAGCCATTCTGAAATGTCCCTGCAGAATCCTGATGAAAAAGCTTCGACGAGCTACTTGTAGGAAAGTGCTCAGACTTATGGGGCTTTCCGAGGATTGGGTTTCCCCGGGCCCCAACCTATGATCATCCAGGAATTCCGTTTTTGGAGTTAGACTAGTGCCTGGTGGGATACGCAAAAATGCAGGGATTTTTGGGGAATAACATTCCCTAAGGGTCCAAGGACCCAAATAATGGGGCTTCAGGGCCCAAATACCATTATAGTATTTGCTCACGCCATGACTCCGCTTGGGCTCAACGCATCAGATTTTCTCTGCAGCCGACTGCGCACAATCTCCCAAAATGCGCGGTAGACATTGGGTACTGCCTCCACACATGAACATCTGCATAATATTTATAATATGCTATGCATTGCCCTTACTATGACCCCAAGAAAAGACTGTTAATGGGTGGGGACAGGACTCAATGTGAACAGGCTGCTTAAGGAAAAGGAACAGTTGGCCTGCTTCATTCCGTAACCAGCCTTGACAGATGGTGGCCCCTTCCCAGAGGGTCCAAGTACCCAATAATTGGGTCCTTTTACAGAGATCTACAGGGTCATATAGGGATAGATAGGGATATATGGGCTTTAGGGTTTAGTGTTTAGTGTCCAAGTACCCAATAGTTAGGTACTCGGGTTTTGGGTAATAGTACTTCTAGTACAGGTCTGGGGCAACTATATGATCATTGGGTACTTGGGACCCTTAGGGCATGATGATGCGTGGTGCATGTGGATATCTGCCGTAATTCTGCAACCGTCTTTGGGGCTACTGCAGTACTTGGAGACTTAGTACGTAGGTTAATAGCGGTGATCGTTGGGTTTATTATATGGCCTATAGGGGTTATTAACCGTCCCCCAGACCCTTCAAGCAGGACTCCTTTGGGGGTTTTGCGGACGGTAACCAATCAACGGGTTGCCACAAGCCTCAGCCTTGAGTTTAGGGTCTGGGGTTTTGGGTTTGGGTGGGCCAACGGCTTAGGGCTGAGGGTTTAGGGTTTAGGGTCTTTTGGTGAGGCCTTCGTGTTATGGAGCAGGTTTCCTTGTAGGACGTTGACACAGGGCGCTCTGGACTCCCAGCTATGGATCCCAACAGCTTTTCAGCAGCACGTGGCAAGAATTGACTTAGGGATCTCAGCGGCCCAAAGCAGGTAGTATCTGTAGTCTTATCTAGGGCCCAGAATTAGACATTATTTAAAACTCACCTCCCTCTAATAACAGCCCCCCGGGGGGTAGTGTGCCAGGTGTTAATATTTTGGGATTATTTTTGGCCCCAAACCTTAAACCCTGCCACTCCCATGGAACCCTGCAGCTCCCTATATGCCCTAAACCGTAAGCCTCCATAGATCCCAAGGGTAGCGGATCAGGTTGAGGAAGCTATTTGCAAGGAGATGCCGAGGGAGGCTGGGACTCACGGAGTGCAAACTAGAACTACTGTATGACCTTAGAATACTACAGGACCATTATTGCCAAGGTTCAGGGTACTTCGGGTCATGCAGGATTTTTAGTATCCACCGTAGCCGTACAGGCACTTAAAGACTCTACTGTAGGGTCGGGTTTAGGGATTTAGGGTTGCGGGTTTAGGGTTGAGGGTTTACCGGTTGAGGGTTTAGGAATCTAGGGTTGAGGGTTTTGGGGATTCGGGGTTGCGAGTTTAGGGCCATTTGGTAGGTCATATCAGAATCGTAGGAGGTTCTTGCAACTGAGGTTGTGACTGTTGCTTTCCATGCTGCAGTCTTGCTCAGAGACCTGGCTGGTACTGAAAACGATTCAAGTCAGAGCTTGAATAAATCGCGTAGTTCAGGGTTCAGCCTTCCTGCAGCCTAGTTGAGACGCATGTTTGCACGGTGTGGAAGGAGTTATTCCTTCCCCGACGGAACAACAACTCAGACTAGTCGGATCAAAGCGAGTTCGGGCAGGAAAAAGCCAAGACTTTGGGCATTCCCAAAAACTATAATCCCCCTTAAGTAGATAGAATATGCCTTCCTATGGAATCCTGACCTGCTAACTCATCCCCGTATAGGATAGACCAAGGCCCTCCCCCTATCTACTCTACGAAGAGTGGAAAAGAACATGGAAACTACTATAATAGTATATTGGGGTAGTATATAGTATATTATAGTATATTATAAGAGTCATTTAGAAAGGTTTAGGGTTTAAGGTTTAGGGCCCGCATAGATCTCTGAAACCAAGCTGCTACATGTCATGTGCAGTGACTCAGGCAAACTTCTTACAGGCCATCCAGAAATCTACCAAAGTTTTCAGAACTCCTATAACCTTCATGATCCTTATATCATTCTCTATCATCTTTTCTAGACCCTAAACCCTAAACCAGAATGCTCAGCCTGAAGCTCTAAACCTTTCACTGAAAACTCCTAAGTCCAAATTTTTGTGGAGCCACTAGGCCGGTGTCGCCTCGCTTCAGATTTTGCTGGAGCGAGGTTTCGACCCGAATGCGGCGCCTTTCGGCGTGTCGCCGGGCGCTTAGCATGGCTTGTGAGGGAATGCACAAGGGAATAGAAACTGTTGTATTATTTTGGGGTTATATAGGTGCTAGTTCAAGGATCCACGTGAGCGTGTGTGCGTTTTCTTTTGTTTTTTGTCCGTTGCAGGGTGTTATCTGCACTCTCTTGCTCAGGGAGCGCCCCAGCAGGTCTCTTTTTAACGTATAATTGCTTAGGCTGAGAGACCCTGGGGTTCTCTCGGTGAAATTACGGCCGAAAAAGGTGACATGACTATTGTTGCGGCTTAGGTTGCCTGGCCCAACCCTGTTGAGACCCGGCCCCAAAACCATATTCATGGCTGCCCCTATACCACTACTCAGGAAAGTCCCCCTATTAGGGTTATTAAAGGATAATTCGGCAAAATTGAGATTAATAAAGGGAACATAGACGACCTGTGTAGGGGGGAGGTAGGGGAACCCACGACACATGTCCCTCTACTAGGTTACTAGCATGCCGTCCCTTAACTAACTTACTCACTCAATTCAAGTAGTCTGTGTAGACCCCTTTGGAGTTCAGCGTTGAATTTGGGTCCTGCAGAACTTCTTCCTCAGCTTCTGTATTGACTCAGCCGCCATGCTGCTGGACTCCATGAACTTTGCTACTGGAAACATGTAGGTCTAGCACCTTTGCCTGTCATCTGGGAGGCCACTCTAATACAAGGTGTTGAGACACAGTGGGCACCATAAACTCTAAGAATTTTACTTGCACGATGACACGTAATGATCAACGGCAGCTACAATCATCAAAGCCCTATCCGCCGTAAATCTCTACGCTTGTGGTACTGGTCGTTGGTGGGGAATGGAGGAATGAATGCCTATAGTAGCCCCTGGCTACGCGCTTACTTCACAATATCATAGCAGTTTCCATTTTCTATTAAATTCCTTCATGCCCCACTAACAACCGGCCAAGGTAATATTACCCTCCTGTAAACCGGGTTGTCATTGCACTGTCCATTTGCTCCTGGATTGTTGTTTTTTCCATCCCGCAGGCCCAAAACTCTAAACCCGAAACACTGAATTAGCCTTCACCCCTAAACCCTCAACCTCAACTTCATACAAGAAGCAAACTTGTCTGCATTTTATGTTCTAATTTGATATTCGAGGAAGTGTTCATTCCCCACTAACAACCCAAAGCCCCCAAACCTATACTAGCTTCCGTTTTCTTTTCCTTTTCTGCCTTCCCTAGCAACAACCAGCAAGCCCTAGATGACTCCAATATAACACCAGTTTCCACTTCATGTCTCATTAGATTTCCATTCCTAAGCCCTAAACCCTAAACCCTAAACCCTAAAGCCAACTCCTACACCCTGGGTTTGGGGCTTAGGGTCTGATGTCTAGGGCTTCGGGAACCCCAAGCCAAACGCCTTACTCCTAGAAACCTATACATGAAATATCGGAAAAAGCGTCTAATGGAAAAATCCTAAACCTTAAGCCCTAATCCCTAAACCTTAATCCCTAACCCTAGTGCCTAACCCCACTCCCTAAACGCTGATCCCTAAACGCTGATCCCTAAACCCTAAACCTTACTCCCTTACCCTAAGGCCTAACCCTACTCCCTAAACCCTAAACCCTATCCAAAAGCATCAATTTCGGGAGGCCGTTGCTTCTTGCCTCGCTTTCGGGGACTGCCGAGATGCATGTTGCAGTATTTGGGGCCAGGGTTGCAATTTTTCGGGTTTTGGGTTTATGGGTTTGGGTTTGGGTCGGTTTGAAGCTTGGGGGTTTTGGGGTTTAGGGCTTAGGGTTCAAGAGTTTGGGGTGGGAGTTAAATGTTTTGACTGCAAAGGGGGGTGTCCTACAATGAGTGTCTTCTTGTATAGTGGAAGATACTACCGGGTCTGACATGGACTCCCCGCATGAATTTCTCTACGTCAAGAGTTTTTTTTGGGAGACATTCTTTGATTTTTCAGGCAGTTGTGCCGAGGAACCACCTGGAGCTTTCGTTGGTTTGGCTTTTCCTTAAAGTACTTAAGATCCCTTATTAATCTCTATTACTATTGTCTTACTACTACTATTACTGTTCGTACTATTATCCTTACTATTACAGTTATTTGGGTACAGCTTGCCGAGAGGCTCAGGGCAGGCCTTGCAATTTTTCGGGTGAGAACCTTCAACAGAATGATATGGTTACAGGGTTCGGAGCAGGTGTTGCTTGAAGCTCGGAAGTCATGTGAGAAGGAGCATTCAAAGCTCTCTTTTTTGTGCATAGAGCTTACTGGGAATACCCCCCCCCCAGCTCAACTCCACAGACCCGGAAACCAAATGTAGGCCTCTTTCTCGGGTTGCACCTTAGTTGTCGGAAGGCAGATTAGTGCTTGTTCTTCAGCAGCTGCTGTGCCCAAGCTTAGCAGCCCAGCACGTGCCTACACAAACAGGGTGTGATGGCAGCGGCCCCAGCGGAGGAACAGGCTTCCTTGACAATGTGGTAATTTCCCTAGATAGGAGGCCCCCAATACAGACCCCCCAAAATGCTATAATCCTTAATGTACGGACCCCCAGAAAGGTACCCTTATAGTTTTGGGAAACGCGCCTGTAGCCATGTAGAAACACGGCTGCGCCTCCTGGTGGTGGGCTTTTGAGAAGGTTTCACTGTTTGGCTCATATGCCATGATACAGAAATCCGGTATTCAAAAAAGAACAAGGACTTCAATAGGATGGGTAGAAAGGGTCTTGTTGCGCCTGCGGATTGCATAGCAGAAGATTGGAGAACTCTCAAGCTAGTCGTCGGGGCGAATGCCTCCCGTGACGGCACACATTGTGCCGCTTCTTGCAGGACCTAGACTGCAGATATGACCAGCAGCAAACAACAAACTATTTCCCATTCGGCGCATGCAGATGAGATTTGTTAGGATCAGGAAGCAAATATGTGATGAGCAGTCTTGTAGAAGCTCTGGCACCCCAAACATCAGACTAACGACTCCAGCCTCCGTCTACATACCATGATGCCTTCCAGCGTGGTCCATGATCATTCAACCTATACTTTGAAGAACTGCTAGCTGAGGTCGTGCCGATTCAAGAAGCTTGGTCTTTGCAAGGAGCATGAAGCGTTCTTCAGTCTAGGGTGCTTGCCAGGTTCGACCTAGATGTTAGAGTTTGCTTCTTCTTTGCTTCAGGTGAATGCGCCCCAAGGCTTGCAATACACTTGAGCCCCCAAAGAAACCCTCTACAAACTGTAGCCCTGTTGAAGGAAACTCCTGCGGTCTTGCATTTTTGTTTGCGGCAGGACGGTTCGTACTATCGGTACTTTTACTACCTTTACTACTGTTATTCTACTGTTATTCCTATTCTTGTTTTTTTTGGTGCGGGAGCCAAGGAGAGGTACCAAAAGTTGAGCATTGTCGGTGAAGGCTCATGCGGCGTAGTCTTTCGATGCAGGCCTGCCGGACCCAATGTCCCTGCGAAGGGCTTCATGAAGATCACATGGGCAATAGTCTAAACTCCTTCAAAGGGGATTATGTAGGGGCTTAAAAAGGGAGTAGCATTGGGTTTATTGAGGGGGATACTAGGAGTTTAGACAATGGCTCACATTACGGTATGGGATAACTGGAGGGAGATGTTGTAGTTGGCTGTACTCGAAAGCTGCTGGGTAGTTGTAGGTGAGGTCCAGAATGACGCTAATGCATAGCTTAATTTGGGCTACTTGGTTAGTGTAGAGCCCTGATTGATAAGCCCCTCCTTTTAAGGGCCCTAAAATCAGGATCCCTACTATATTCTCATTAAGTGGGGGGGGGGGTTATTGATTTGGGTTACATGGTTACCAGTTCAGGCAGGCACAGTATTCACTTCCACACTCCCACACTCAAGCATTCTTTGTCAATAGGTTTCACCTACGGATAATATACGATAAATTACCACCATATACTAGAATGTACTGTAATGAATTACCCCAATATATTACAACACACTATAATATACTATAAATTACTTCAATATATTATAGCGTAGTAAACAGGCCCTACTATCTTGCCAGGGTCGCTTCAGACTTGACTCGCGGGATTCCATTCTGACATCAAATGCACGTCGGAGCTATTGGCCCGTCCCTTGTGACGTGTCCCTATAGCCCCGCTTCAATAGATAGAATATGGGATATACGGGGTTTTTATTATGGTTATGATCAAACCCATATTCTATCTATTTAAGGGGAGCTATATACCTAAACTCGAAGCTTGAACGTACTGGTTGTTAGTGGGGAATAAGGGAGCATAATCCCCATAGAATCCCTCTATAACATATTCACTACTAAGCACCAGTAGGTGAATTCGCAGTGCCAGTGTGCAACAGAAACTGCTTTGTATATTGGGGTAATTCATACTGTATTATAGTGTATTATGTCAGACAAGCTTGATACCATGCACGACTAGCTAACGCGGTCCAAGAAGTACGCGGGGAACCTGTATGACCGCACGATAGCCCGGGCCCACACTGTAGCTGGATATGTTGTAGGAACTTCACCAGACTGCACCGCGAATGATGGTTAACCACACGATCCTCAAATGATCGCATTTTCAGTTTTGCAATTTTGGGCAGCCAGCCGACGTGCATGTTTATAAGGAAGACGGGGCTCACTAAGCAATGCTCAAAAGCCTTTCTCAGACTCCTTGTCGCAGGTGTGGTGACACGGGGCGCATCGTAGCTATCAAGAATCCCGGCAATCCATTCTGGCAGGATTCTTAGGGTTTAGGGTTTAGCAAGCGTAAGCGGTGGTATCTGAACTCCCAAATTTGGCCTGCATGTATTCCTGCATTCTGCCAGGTGGTCCTGACGTCTATAGGCCAATGTTACGTGCGAGTTGCTGCAGAGGCGACGAGGGTCTATGACAACCTCCTCTAACCCAACTTGCGCACGGACCCAGACCCACCAAAGGGATCTAAAAATTAGATCCCTTTAGAACCATATGGGCAACTATATGAGGATTATATAGGGGTTATAACGGGTCTATATAGTGGATCTTATTTTAAGATCTTTCCACGGGTCTGGGGAAGCAGCCCAGAAAACTAAGGAAGGTCCGATTCGCATATGAAGAGCCAGGAGGCCGCGCAGGGACGCAGGGACTTCCTTAAAACTTGGGATCCAAGGATACAAATACTACCTACATTAGGCTTTGAACTCTAGGGTTTAAGGTTTAGGGTATCCAAGTGTACCAATACTACCTACATTAGGCTTTAAACTCTAGGGTTTAGGGTTTGGGGTTCAGGGTTAAGGGTTTAGGGTATCCAAGTATACCAATACTACCTACATTAGGTTTTAAACTTTGTAAATATTCCCTTCAATGGGATATTTGGATTTGTAGGGTTCCTTGACCAGATTCTCAGTAGGGATGGCTTCTTTGGGTATTTCATCGGGGTAGCCAAAGCTGGAGAGCTGTGTTACTGGGGTAGGCCCTAGGGATCCAGATACCCGAATGTAGGAAACCTTCCATTACAGACGTTCGGCCCAATGTCGGTAAACCCTAAACCCCTAAACCCCTAAACCCTAACACCCTAAACCCTAAAACCCTAAACCCTAACCCAAGAGGGAGGTATCTGGGTGGCTCCTTGTACACATTTTCCGCCGCGAGGCTCCTCGGAAGGGCCTTCCTCCCTGGGTGCCTTCGGAGCTTCGTCTCAGGCGCTCCGTGAGGCACCGCTGCTGATGGTTTAGGGTTTGGGGTTTAGGGTTTAGGGTTTAGGGCTTAGGGTTTAGGGTTTAGGGTTTAGGGTTTAGGGAGTAAGTAGGGAATAAGGGAATCTATGATATAGAGATTTAGTAGGGAATAGGGATTTAGTAGGGAATAAGGGAATATATGATATAGGGATTACATTTCCTGGTTCCCGGCTAAGAGCCAGCAAGATTTCGGTGTTGAGGGTTAGGGGGGAGTTGGGCTTGAACTGTAGTTAAGCTCGGTTTAAACTAGAGAAGGTAACTTGAAACATGATTAATGGTTTCCACTGCACCTGGGTAGGGGTTGAAACTACGACAAGATCCGGAAAGTTCAAGGCAAAGGTTTCACTCTTGGTGTAGTCTCAAGGCCCATACCCTAAACCCTGAACCAGTGAAAGGCCTGTTTCAAGGTTCAAGACCCTCACCGGGCAAGAAGCGCCAAAGGTGAGTGCATAGTTTCCCTGCGGCTCTGCGCCAGTACATCATACCTACTTTATTGTCCGTGAAAGGTAGTCCATTGGGTGCCGAAAGGTTGAGTTTAATGCTGTTTCTTGGTCTTCCTGTTGAGGCAGCAAGCACCTTTGAGCCCCCTCAGTGCAGGCAAAGGTCTCAAGTGGAAGATTCCTGCCACAGTTTAGGACATGGACGTTGCTGGGAGTTACAGTTATTCTTTCAGGGACTAGGGTGCAAGATTTCCTCCATCAACTGCAGGCATGGGTTTGATCTGACTCGTTTCGTCATGGCCGGAGGAGAGAGACAATGAAGGGTTAGCTTGGCCTCCAATACGGCTGTGACAAAATCGATCGAAGTCATAAAAGAGGCCAAATTATGGACGGCCATTGGGGTATGCCAAGGCCCCTGCATTGGCGCCCACCCTTCGTGCAAGTCACTCACACCATATAGCCTCAGGAAGCCCCATGATGGCATGTCCTTGCCACACAGGTATCCTTGCTGAAGTCCTTGGGGAAGCACCCGGGCATTGTGCATCTTGGGCAAATTAAGGTAGGTAGAAATTCATTATCCTGACAAGTGCAATCACGATTCTGTCATATGATCGATACTATCCTAGCACGCTTGAGCTATCCTCCCTTGTCTTTGGTAAACCCCAAGCCCTAAACCATAAACCCTAAACCCTGAATCGCTCGCATATGGGAGACCTGATTAGCGATACAAGTCGTAGCAGGCTGGGTAGTTGCCATCGCTGCCTTCACCAGTGTAGAAGCCTACACAACCTTTGTAATCCTTAGCACGACTCTTACTCTTTCGGCGGTCAGTCAAGCACCACGGAGTTTTTGTCCTCAAAGTTGAGAAAAAAGTTGAGAAAGTTGTGATTCGTCAGCAGGGGGAAGAACATCAAAGCAGCAAAGATCAATGATTCTGCTAGGCCTCTACTGGAAGTCTACGGAGAGGCTGGGAAGATCATCATGGTCTTCGAGCACTTTGAACGCGACCTTGCGCGGTACATGCACGAACTGGGCCCTCTCCCTGAGCGGAGAGTCTGGCGCTTTGCATCCCGGACTTGCAATTCATACCCATCATTGCTGCTTTCGGCATCCATACACACAGCAGTAATTATCAGCGAAGAAGAGGTGTTGGCGCTGCTGCTGCTGCTGCTGCTGCTGCTGCTGCTGCTGCTGCTGCTGCTTCCGCTGCTGCTGCTTCCGCTGCTGTAACTTACTGGTGGCTAGTAGGGAATATGGGAATACTATCCCGAGATAACCCCTATATAAACCATTCCCATATTCCCTATTAACCACCAGTAAGGTACTGAAAGAGTACTAACCACCACCACTCCTCCTCCTCCTCCTCGGCGAATCCCCAAATTGTATTTCTTACCCCAAGACTAAAATCCATGAACCGCAATGAGGATACAACTTTTAAAGCCCTAAGCCCCCAAACGCTCCAAAGCCCCGGACCCCAGCACCAGAACCGCTAGAATCCACTCCACACGCGAAAAGCCTCAACCCTGAAACCCTGGTATATTGTGGTCGATTATAGTATATTTTGGTATATCATGGTATATTATGGTATAAGCCTCAACCTGAAACCCTAAGCCCGAGAAAGCCCGCCAAATGCGCCCAAACCTGACGCATGTGTATCCCTGTAAAAAGCCCAGTTCCCGTGTCAATTTCAAATGTGCGTGTCCATCCTTAGACCCTGAATGCAAGACCAGGTGCAAACTGTATAAGCCTTCATATTCCCTATATAACTCCATTACTTTCCATGTTATTCTCCGTTCTCCCTACTTGGGGTTCACTGAGGCCTTGCAGCTGCTTCAAGCACTGGCCTATTGTCATGCGCACCGCGTTGCCCATCGAGATATCAAGCCGCAGAATGTCCTGGTGACTGGGGCTTTCTTCTTGGTGGTTCGGTTAAGGGTTGGGGTTTATTCAGTTTAGGGTTACTCTGTGCTTCGTAGGGAACACGGGAAAAATCTCTACAGTATATTATACCTCTGGAATATATTCCCTTATTCCCTACTGACCCCCGGTAAGCTTTGGATAGACTAGTATGAAACCCTAAACCCTAAACCCTAAACCCTTAACCATCTGTTCTGTTAAACACGAAAGATTAGATGGTCCAGGGTTGGAAGTCAGAGGGCCAAAGGGCTTCAGAGCTAACCACCTGAAACCACAACTCTGAAGCTACAGCCCTCAAACGTCACTCTAAGACCCAAATTTTGAAGGTTTAGAGTTTAAGGGTCTAGGGATTTAGGCTTTAGGGTTTAAGGTTATATGCCCTCCAACCTAAACCCTAAGCCCGAGAACCCTAAGTCCCAAACTAGACCCTATTCGAGACCTTCACTTTGCACCAAACCATGGCAAAGCAAGCTTCGTGTGCTGCAGGTCAAGCCTGAGACTGACGAAGTCAAGCTGTACCTTTGACGCGTTTGCGGATGCATAGGGCTCAGGGTTTAGGGGAAATAAAGGGTTGTATATTGGGATAATGGAAAAGAGAGTGGAAAATCGTATTTAGTGGTTTTATAGGGTTCAGGGTTTCCTAAATGTGGAGGCTTCCCAAAATTGGGAGTCTTTTTCTGGGGGGCCATGAACAAGCATTATAGTATTTGGTGGGCTCAAGTTGGGTCCCCCGAGCTTATGGAAACTAACAAGTTGGGTTCACTGTAAAGATCTTACTGCTATAAGACAATGCCGGAAGACTCGGCAGCTGAGACCCCATGGACCAGCTTGCTGGTGCTTAAGGGGGAGTGGGGCGGGCGAATATAGGGATTACAACAAGGGTATATTGGGATAATGTAGGGATTATTAAAAGGATTAGATCCCTCACTCTCCCTAAAGCGCCAGTAAGCCGCACTTCGTCCTACAAATGGGGGAAAAGAGGTGGCAATTTTGGGCACCCGTCAGGGATGATATTTAGATTGGGAGTCAATAGGGGGACTCGTTTAAAAGCCGTCACCAACGGATAGCTAAATTTGGTTTACATCTGCAACCCTATAGGGATCCAGATAGCCCAATGTAGGTATAATGGTTGAGGGTTTACGCTAGGGATCCAAATAGCTCAATGCACCTAACATTTGCAGATTTTACAAGCCAATGTAGGTATTACTCGTATACTTGGATCCCTTCCGCCCTTAATTGTCCCTACAATGCCCCATATAACCCTAGTTCCATGTCATTTTCCATTTTTTACATGTGATTCCATGATTGTATATTCGGATCCCTAGAGAAAGATGTGAGCCCAGTCCTCCGGTGTCCCAATATAACCCCAACATAACCCATAATAACACCAGTTTCCATTTCATGTTCCAGTTTCTTTTCCATTTGATTCTTCATAATTGGGAGGAGTCCTCAGGTGTGATTTCTCTTTGGCCCGCACTGTGGTGGTGCAACCTACCATCTCCCAGTGCCCTGAAACGCACCGCGTGGCCTCACTGTGGCTACTTGGGGCAGTTCAGGGTTTAGGGTTTAGGGTTGGGGGCACATTAAATGAGGGAAGTTCCCGGAGGTCCCAAAAGAACCCCGATAGGGATAACGTAACCTCCGCCTCATAATCTTTGGTACTGTATATCCTAGGCTGTGCTTCAAAGCAGTCCACTGTTTTGAGGAAACCCCATATGAGCCATAGTCTTAAACTCCTAGTATCCCCTGTGATAAACCCTAGAATACTCCCCTATTAAATCCCGTATAAAAACACTTTAAGGAGTTTAGAATATAACTCAGTTTGTATTTTCGCAGAATTTCGGGGGCATTTGATTTAGAGCTGGCAGATTTTCAGACAGCTGGATAGTCAGACAGGCTTCGACTAACTGGTGCGGAGGGGAATGGGTGTCTGCGGGTTTGGGGTTTACCTGGACCCCCAAAGCATGTAGAATGATAGCCTTTTGGGCTGTTTTTAAGTGGTTTAGGGCTATTATTCTACTTTTGGGGTTTAGGTAGGGTTTGGAGGGTCCTCCAGGTCTACCTCTGTGTAATTCCCCACATGCCATATGCCAAGACCCCGTATTCCCACCCTCGAGTCCACCAGCAAATAGTGGGGCTTTGGTTCGTGGCAGTCTAAACCCTAAACCCTATAGGCCCTGAGACCCTGTAATTCCCTCAGAAGTCCTCTATGGAAGTTGTCATAAACCCCAAATACATATATGTGTATATATACCCCC
The DNA here is from genome assembly GCA_905231905.1 of Symbiodinium pilosum. NCBI lineage: Eukaryota > Dinophyceae > Suessiales > Symbiodiniaceae > Symbiodinium > Symbiodinium pilosum. The sequence goes on along the minus strand of CAJNIZ010004941.1, from coordinate 2,585 downwards.
AAATACCATAGTTCGAATTATAGGTGCCCCAAAACGAACATTTCCCGATATCCAGGGTTGCTTGGGAGCTGGGGGAGCAGGAAGTTGATGCTGGAAATGGGCAAAAAGGAGTTTAGGTTGTTCATCTTCGGGGCGAAATGGAACGTGTGACGGCAAATGTGGTCAAGTAGGTCTTTCTGGCGGCCTTTATAATTACGCTACAGGAGACCAACATGGACAATGAAGTCAAATTGGTTGCAGCTTTTCCCGTGGTATCTGGCTTCTGTGTAATCTGGCGTATGGTATCAACAGTGAGGCCTTATAAGATCCTCCTCAAAGCGCGCTTGTTTTTTGGTTCTGCCGGATACTAAACCCTATTCACTCTGAAATTAGTGCCGAAAGTGCAAAGCTGCAAGGTACAGGGGCCCGGAGATCTTGCTTGGCTCCGAGAAAAGTGGTGACCAAAGCGGTCTGAGGCTGGATGTTTGGTCGCTGGGATGCGTCATTGCGGAGATGATGCTGCATGAGGTGTTGTTCCCTGGCTCCTCGGAGATAGACATGCTCTTCAAGCAGTTTAAGCTCCTTGGGACCCCTGATGAGTTGTCCTGGCCAGGAGTGACCTCACTGGCAAACTGGTCAGATCGCTTCCCGCGCTTTAGAGCTGGTGTATGGTGCGAGAAAATTCAGAGCAACCCCGAGATGCACAACGTCATATCTTCCCTGGTGTGCTGCTGCCCTCCGCGCCGGCAGTCAGCAGGGGCCTTGTTGGGCCACAGCGCCTTCCGCATGCTGGACCCTGCCCTTCCCTCACAGCCCAAGCCCTTGGGTTCTGACCGCAGGTTTTCTGGGCAAGCCAAACGACCAGAGGTTTCTCCAACGGCAGAGAGGCTGCCAGAGCTACACAGGGCCGAACCCCATCATGAAGCCCTCCAAGACCAGCTCTTCAGCCGACTTGCGCGGGAGAGTTCCTGCCCAGAGGCGCTTGCATCGAGCAAGAAGGCAAGACAAAAGGCCTCCTTGTTGGACGAGTGGCATTTGAACACACAGATTCGAAATGTGCGCTGAGTCCGTGAGGTCAGCAAGCTTGCTTGAAACAAACAAACAAACGAGGTCGTACCGATTAGCAATCTGCAGGGACCTGCAGGCAGCATTGAATGATTGAACTCTTATAATCATTTGCTGGACATGCTGGTCGGCGCAGAGTCTCCAATTACTCTACAACAAATAAAGAAATACTGAGGACATGCATTCAAGCCTGTCATGCGAAATAAATGCTGGTGTGCAGAAATGAGACGTTGCGCGACTGTGACTGGCAGGCGAATTCAAGTCAGATGTCTGGCGGTGCAAGGCATCCTTCCTCTCAGTGCCAGACATGTTGGATGCATGTCTTGTGTGTTTGGGGCAAAAGCACTTATGCATCCCTTGTAACATGACTTGTTTCACAGGGCTTGCCCCTCATTGTGGGCTCGTCGTTTCAATGCCGGAATGGATTACAGCCTGCCCGGAGAAAAGTGCGGCTGAGTCCTTTCTACCCTCAGACATTGGCCAGCACGGCATCCTCTATCTGAACTTGTTTAACAACTGAACCTGCCGGGCTCTGCCGCCTGTCCTGACCACGGTGCACTAGAGCTTCTACTTGGGCCAAAACCCTAAAAACAGCCCAGAACATACTTTGGGGGTTTCAGGTAAGTCTAAGATGGACATCTGACCGCTGTTCCCCACGCTTAAGGCGGCACGACTGCCCAAGGTCCTTATTATCGGAAGATAGATGAAACATCGTGATAAGAGTCCCAGCAGTACTCGCGCAGTGTAGCGGCCGAGACTCTCAGGTTTTCGGTGCTCCTATGATAAGGACTATTTACCGTATATGTGGTGCATCACTGGGCCCCGTGCTTATGACCGCCAACAAACCCCCTTTCCGCAGGAATCTGCAAGCAGCCCAGTATCTCTACGTCCGCGGCGCTGACCTCCACCGATCTGGAGGTCTCAAACCTGGCTCTTTACCCAGAGGGTCCAAGTACCGAATAATTAGGTACTTGGGTGGCAGGTAATATTGAATATAGTACAGGTTTTGGGTAAGTACATGGTTGTTAGGTACTTGGACCCTTAGGGTTGCCATAAAACAGAACCTGACCAGAATTCTAGAGAGGGTATGACAGTAAAGCAGCTTTTCCAGGCATTTTCAGAGAAAGGTTGAGACCAGGTGTTCTATCATGCAACGGGGCCTTCAGGAATCTACCTACTAAAGCCCTGAAGCCTTAGGCCCTAAACTACACTTGCAACCACCGTTACTTATGGCGTAATAGCAAGAACCCTCCTAAATAGAAGGTAAAACCTCTAAAGCTGCAGGTAGTTAGGGTTATACAGGTAAAGCCTAAAACCCTTAACCCTGAATAATGCAGTGGTTTCCATGTTCTCTTCCATTCTACAAATCCTACCCCCATGAATCTGTCCCGAGAAACTGCTACATGACCCCAGCTTCCATTTCATGTTCCATTTTCTTTTCCAGTGGGTTCTCACCCATAACCCATAAAACTGCAGATAGCTGGAATTAGGGGTAGCCCCTCAGCACCCTACCCTCATCCCCAAACCCTAAACCCTACCCC
>CAJNIZ010004940.1:0-14260 GCA_905231905.1 Symbiodinium pilosum | reverse complement strand
TAGGGTTTAGGGTTTAGGCGGTTGTCTCAACATTCCCTGGGCCAACTGGTTCTAATTTCCTTTCCTAAGACGCTACACCGGCGCCTTAACATGTCTTACTCATCTGTTACCTCGAAATCTTAATACGTAGGAGCCTTACACCATGGATTTGAAATCCTTGACGCTCTAAATTGCATTACGTAGTACATATATGCCGTAGCAAACGGAAGGGAACTATCGTTCTGCGTAGTTACCATTAAGCGACCTGGTCGCAGCCGACTTGAAACTGTTTCCCCCCATTTGCTTGACCTGGTAAACATGCATGACTAGAACCTCTGGGACGCTACAGCCAGCTTGTAATTGAGCCAGAATCCAGAAGCGTGAGCAGCCAGTGCACATCGTTTTGCAGGAGCGGATTGTTCTGCGCAATCACTTTGGTCTATCCCAGACGGTGCACAAGAAATCCTCTGTCAGCCCGTTCGCGCCCTTCAACCAACCCCCGAACCCTTAACCCCAAACCCTAAACCGAGCTAAACTGGGTGGCATGCCCGGACCTGGCCTAGGCCAAACCGCGGGTTGTTTGCCCTAAAGCCTAAAAGCCAGTAGAATAATTGTCTGCACATGTTCCTTCATTAGTGGAAAAAAGTTACCCAATGGGTTGGGGCAAGTCGGCTTTGCAAGTAAAGCTTTGTCGAAATGCAATATTTTGGAAAACACCCCTATAGAAGCCTATAAAATCTATTTTGGGGCCAATATCCCAATGTTATACCCATCCTACAGCTCCCTAGTTTGATAAAATCCTGTGTGGCTCTGTCTTTTGAAGGCCTGGTTGTTCTTTGTCCTTCAAGATCTGGTTTAGGGTTTAGGGGCCTTGTTTTTTGTTTTTTTTGGGGCAGCCCTTAGTAAGTATTATCAAGCAGCTGGGTCTACAGTAGCGTTCTCTACAAATGGAAACCCGCCTTCAGAATAGGCTGTTACTGAAGACCCTTCTTGAAACCACTCGACCACAAGTTTGTTTCGTGACCTGTCCTCCCTAGGTCCCTAGGCCTAAGCTGGATGCAGTTTGGGTCCTTTCGTGTTTTGGGCCCAAATGACATCCTGTTCAGGTATGTATTCGGGCTCCAGCCACACCCTAAAACCTATAGACCCTAAACCTAGGCATGTATTAGGAGGACCCCCTACCCTGTGTGGTATACTAGGAAGATAAGAGGACGCTAATATACTCCCTATTCCCTTATGGTCACTGTTACTAGGCCCACATAAACCCTAAACCTAGGCCTAAACCCCTAAACCCTAAATCCTAAACCCAAACCCTAAGCCTAGGCCTAAACCCTAAACCCCCTACCTTAGGGCTCCTTACGGCAAACTCAACCAGGGCACTGGCGGCACAACGACAAGGTCTCGCGGCTGAGCCTTGGTCCGACATGACTAGGATTTTGATTTAGAGGTTAGGGTTTAGGATTTAGGGTTTAGGGTTTAGGATACAGGGTTAAGGGTTAAGGGTTTGGGGTTAAGGGTTTAGGGTTCAGGGTTAAGGGTTTAAGGTTAGGGGTTTAGGGTTAAGGGTTTAGGGTTTAGGGTGTCTGTTTGAAGAGAGAAAATGGAAATTACCACATGAGCCATAGTCTAAACTCCTTAAAGGGGGTCATAGAAGGGAGTATATAGGGATTACTATGGGGGTATTAAAAAGGATACTGGGAGTTTGGACAACAACTTATGACATACATTTGGGGTTCAGGGATTAGGGTGTCGGGTGTGTATACATTTCGTATTTTTGAAAATGAGGGCCTCTTCTTTGCAGCCCCTATAGTCATGACCATATTCTATGTACGGGGTCATCCAGTTTCTTGAAAAAGCCATGTCTGTTCATATCATCAGTTTCTGGTTCTTGAAGCTAAGTGGAAAGAACTTGGAAACCACTATCTTATTTTGTTGGGTGCAACAAGTTGTTTAGAGGTTCTTGATGGCTAAGGGGGAGTGAGGAAGTGAATGTAGGTTGTGTGTAAAGGGTTATAAAAGATATATGTATATAAGTAGAGCTTCATTCGCCCCCACCCACTGCACCAACAGCAAAACTTGGGGGTTCAAACTCAGAGTTTTGGGACACGCAAACTCAGAGTTTTGGGATACGTTTCGGATATCTCTGCATGCCAGCTTTTCGTAGCTGGATAAACTTGGCTGATCGTATCCTCGCTAGCAGGAGAACGGCAAAATCATGATAGGGGAAATTGTTCAAATACGTCTTAGCCCTGAAGGGCGTTCTTCTTAAGAAAGTCCCACATCTTCCCCAATCGTCCCTACCTCTTCACACTCTGACTATCTTTTGGGGAAGACTCTGATCCCTACATTCTGTGCTTCCTACTGCGCCCCCTGCAATCCCAAAGAAGTTGTTGTGTTCCATGCGATATGCTTAGCCATGTGCCCCAAAGTCTTAAACACCATGAGATCCCGCTGAAGAAGAGCCAGGCGAGCCCAGCATGTCCCCCTCCTCGGAGATTCGTACCGTCCAAGTGTTTCAGTCTAAGGTCTGGTGTTCAAATGAGCTGCTGTTAAGGAACTTAAGTTAAGTTGCCACGATATAAGTATATCGTTTAGGGTTTATGGTTGGGGGGTGGGGCAAGTTTGAAAATCCTCCCTGACCAACACACCTGGGGGACGGAATGCTCCCTTGTTTTGATAGATGCTAGTCTTTATAGATCCATTTTAAGGCTCCCGTGCTATTTCGAGGGATTGTGTGCGGCTATCGCTCCTGGTTCATTGCGTATACTACATATTAGCTATCCCTGTGGTCCCTCAAAGCAAGCCCTAAAGCCCAGTCCACCAGCCTTCCAACCCACTTCCATCGCAATTCGCCCCAAAGTGGTCCTTGCTAGCAAGGCAGAAGACCTCCTGCAATATTCGAATGTATCAGGAAAATGTTAGTGTATGTTAGGGTCCTTACCCGAAACCCGAAATGGTAGCTTCTGTTGTATTTTTTCATTCTTACCTCAATATTGCGATACTCTTCCTATATACCCCCCTAAACCCCAGAAACCCGAAGAAAGGATGCTAACGCCAGAAGCTCATAAAGCCACCTGTGTACGTATATATATATATATATATGTATACATATATACTAGCCAGACATTTGAAGTATTCAAGGAAGTATTGAAGTAATGGAGGACATGAAATGGAAACTACCATTTAGGGTTCACGGTTTAGGGTTCTAGGGTTTGGGGGTTTGCAAGCTTCCAAGTAAGGCCGTCATTGCTGCTGGCGAAGCTATGGAGGCAGGCTTACGAAGTCATATGGGACAGTATAGTAATGATAGAAAAGAAACTGGAAACTACCATTCAGGGTTTAGGGCTTAGGTTGGGTACTGCCCCCACTCAGTAACAGCTGGATAATAATCATAATATGGTTATATGTAGCCCTTAATAGGACGCTAATATAGACTGTTACCTGGAGGGGGCAGTACCCAGGCTTAGGGGTTTAGGGTTTCGGTCCATGATCCTTGTGAGTTCTCTGGTTCTCTTGAGGCGGCCGAAGTGGAGCCCCTTTTGCTGTTAACTTCCCCCGGGTTTAGGGTCTAGGGTTTAGGGTTTCCCCCAAATTACAGCCTGCACACGGAACCCATGGATGCTTTCCTTTTCGGGGACTGGCGATGGAGGCTCTGCTCTCATTTCATGATACCGAAGTTCCCAAAAAGGGTCACTTGATCTATTGCAATTTCATACATGAAGTTTCCCCCAGATTGAACCCATTGATTGGCCGTTTTGTTTTTGGGTTTAGGTTTACCACACAAGCTTCAGTGTAGTTTTTCACGCTGCTCAGGTTTTAGGCAGCGACTTTTCTGAAGGTCAAAAGCCGTGAAAGATCGGTGTGTATGGGGTTTAGGCTTGGGCCCTCAACCCTTCATTCCTAAGCCCGAACCCCTGAGCCCCAAGTCTGAAACCCTGAATCCAAAACACCCTGAAACATAATCCCCTGACCCCTAGCCCCAAGCTCCAAACCCCAAGCCGCAAAACTCCAAGCCCTAAACCCTAAACCTTCAATCCTAAACCCTAAAGCCCTAAACCTCAAACCACAGCTTGAAGCGCCCTAAACCCACAGCTGTAAGCCATGGCATTTCGCACCATTCTGACCCTATCCCTTCATACTTCCTGTGTATCCCTAAGGGTCCAAGTACCTGATAATTATATACTTACCCCAAACCTGTACTATAATTCCTATTACCCAAACCCCAAGTACCTAATTATTGGGTATTGTATACTTACCCCAAACCTGTACTATGATAACTATTACCCAAACCCCAAGTACCTGAATATTGGGCACCTGGACCCTTAGGGTATCGTTGTGGAGTTTCAAAGGGCCCCTGTTTTTGAGACAACTCCCCCCCCTCAAGCATTCCTTGGCCCTAGGCCGCCTCAGAAGTCTTTGGCATCTGGATTCTGAACCGTCAGAAAAGGCCTGGCCCTGCTTGGGGGATAATGGAAGATGAATGGAAACTACTATAGTATAGTATGTTGTGGTTATATAGGGATCATGGAAAAGAAAATGGAAACTATAGGGATTATATAGGGAACATGCCTGATTGTGCCTGCGTTGTAGGGTTCGGGTTTTAAGGTTGAAGGCTCAGAGTGCTTCGGTAGAGGATTTACTCTTAAGTTAAGACCAAGACTGGGCTTAGGGTGAAGGGTTTTTAAGTTTGGGGTTTAGGGGTTCAAGCTTCGAAGGTTCAAGGTCCAGGGTTCTATGTGGAGAGGCCAGGACTGTTCATGGCTTTTCAATGATCCAAGTGTTCAGGCGTAGAGCGTAGGCCTTTGGCGCCCAGTTTTAGGGCCCAGGGTTTGCCAGAAATGCCATGGTTCTACAAGTTTTTGGGGCTCAGCCAGCACATTTTACTTCGACCCTTGAGCAAATCCCTAATGAAATCCTTAAACCCTGTACCCCTAAATCCCTAAACCCAAAATCCCTGATCCCTAAACCCTACATCCCCAAGATCCTGCCTGAACCCCAGATGGTGTAAGGGAAAATAATTAATGTCATAGGGTTTCCTTGGGAATATGAGTACGTAGTAGCATCTGGGATTACGTCCTGGAGCCCCAAAGTACGTATACTTACGTTTTCGCTGGCAATTGTGGTGTGTTTTTTGCCCATTGTTTTTCCTACCTGTCAGGTCCAGGTAAACCGCATCAATATGTTTCAATTTTCTTGGTAGCTGGAGGGGTGTATGTTACACTTTTCCGGGGTTCCTATAGGCCTAGTAATTGGAACAAGAACGTGGAGACTCGCTAAACTCTAAAACCCAAAACCCTAAACCCTAATTCCTTTCTTGGCTCCAGGGAACTCGGCAGCATGGTCCCGCCATTGAGCCTAGATTTCTGAGCGTATCTCCAGCCTTTTCTGTAGAACAGGCTCTAATCACACGTAAGAGGGTGGGTCCTTGAAAAGTCTTTAATCCCCTCCTCTTTATATTAGAACCCAACAGCCTCACTAACATTAGATACTCCCAATATATTCTGATATACCATATAATGGGAGCATTTAATATTCGGCGGATGGGGGGGTAATTTTGGGGGGAGGGGATTAAGGGTGCAGATAGATCGTAAATAGTTCCGTGCTTGTCAGCGTTTCAGCTTGTTTCTCGGGACGTTGGGTATACAACGGGTCTCGAACCCTTCCATAAGTCGTTTTCAAGGCTAATATGAGAACCCTATATAACCCCACTTCATGTTTCATATTCCTTCTTCATGTTCACTTGATTGTCCATTGTTGGGGTAATATCCCCGATGTACCCCCTCAACCCCGGGGTACCTACGGGCCCCTATCGGGGTACCCCTAAGAACTGAGCCCCAAACCTGTTATGAAGCAAGCTCCAGTCGCAGGTTATTTCGTGGCGTCCATGGCAACCTGAACCCTTCCCTTTGGCGTCAGGGCCCTGCGTTTCTTATCCATGCTTGGCTGCAAATGGGGGAACTGCACACCTAATGTAGTCCTTACACAATCCCCCTCAAAATCCTGATTACTTACCCATGCACCCATTTGACTTTAGCATCAGTTCATAGACGTTCCTGAAACAAGTTGCGGTTCCTACTCAGCTGGGCAAAAGGCCAGCCAGACTTTTAGGGAACTTGCTTGTAGACAACTACCCACTCCCAAACCAACATGAAGCCTCGAAAAGGGCCCGGCGAAGACTACTGTCCTTTTCATAGAGGGGCTATACTCTACGTTTGTTCCATGTCAGTCTAGCTGGTTCTTAGTAGAGAAAAAAGGAAAATACCATGTAGAGATTTTTTGAGGAACATATTCTCTTTTTACCTACCAAGAACCAGTAAGTGGTGGTAGGGATGGTCGAATCAGTCCTTAAGGCTACTATACAACACAAATCCTACATGGGTAAGTTCATCTGAGATACTATCAGTATTAGGCTTATAAAGGGGCCCTTAATCGTGGACATAGGGGTCTCTCCTGTAGTTTAGTGGCAATAGTCCCTAATGTGAGGATCGTTTTAATAGAGCTCTCCCTCCCCACCGAGTTCCGAGCAGACCATTCTCCCAAAACCCTAAACCCTAAACCACGTAATAGAATCTCTGGTGCCTGAGCTCTTTCAGGTGGGCCGTCGTAGGTATGGTAGTAAGTTTAATAGTAATACTACTAATGATAGTAATAGGAGGAAGAAGAGTAAGAGTAGGAGTAGGGGAAGGAGACAGGAGAGGAATTCAATTTGATTTCAATTTCGAACAATGAATCTTGTGGATTTTGCAGGCTGGGGAATTTGATGATTGCCACCCCTTGCAATATACACATGGCCCCCTGAAGGTGTGCAATTAAATTCAAGCTTAAAATCCTGAAGCTCAAGATTTTCGATGGCCGGTGGAACTTCATTCTTATCACCTCCTTTATAATAACAGTGCTTGCATCAACAGTCCCTGGTAAGGAACACATGTCCATGAATTTTCTGGGTACTACTCACTATAGCTCATACAATGTCAACATGAGGATGTCCTGACCTCGTTCGGTCCCCATCTATTTCCTTTATGGGCAAGTCCAGCCATGTTATGATGATCAGGGTTAATGGGTTAGGGTTTAGAGTTCCCGACTATGCTCGAATCGTTGTCACCTGGCCTTGCTGCTGCGGTCAGCTTTCAATCCGCACCCTATGTGAACACTTAAGCTTCGCTGCTTCACTTATTGCCAGACATGTTGTTTGCAGTTGAGATGTTGTTTGTGGCTATGCGTAGTTCTTAGTGTAACCCGCCCGTACTGGTGCAAGGCCTCATATAGGACCCATCCGAGTCAAGTTTGAACATTCTTGTTTTGCAGTTTTTTAATCATCTTAGAGAAGGTGGTCCATGCAAGGTCATACTCTCACAAGTACCCCAAGGCAGGACCAGCCAAGATGCTCGTAAATCTTCATGCGCGCCAAGTGCTTTAAGGCTGGTACCACCGCCATGGATACTGGGCAACTCGAAGAAAGATAATCGACTTCGGCACGAAGAGGACTTTCAGGGTTTAGGGTCCCAGATGTTTAGGGTCATAGAGCCCACCATGAAATCATGTGAATGCCAGGTTCTGATCCAGTCCTGCTAGTTCAAGGTGTAGTGCCCCCTGCTTTGGAAGGGTTATAGGGCCCCTCAAAGAATTTGACGGGGGTTATATATGGTTGAGGGTTTTATTAAGAACGTCGATTTAGATTAATGGGGAAGGACATGGATAATTAAGTGCTACATAGGGGTGCAGGGCCCCGAATAGTTGAACAAAAGCTGTTTGGGGTACAGGTTTAGGGTTTCTGGCTTTGGGATCTGTAATATTCCACCGGCAGCATGGGTAGTTTTACAAGGAGTGTTCGGCAACGGTATAGGTCATTCTTCAGACTTGTACAACATGCCTCGACAGCCCTTCTGAACCCTAAACCCTAAACCCAAATAACAGCTGGTTCAGGAGAAATGTTTACACGCCTGAGCCCCAAGCCTTCAACCCCAGAGCGTCAAGATGTCTCTAAGACCTGAAGGAGGATGAAAACCCTAAGCCCCAAACCCTAAACCCTAAACCAATCCCAAATGCCAAACCTTCCATCTTAGGATCTAGGTGAGCTCCCGGTGGATCCAAAAAATTGGTTTAGGGGTTAAGGGTTTAGGGTTTAGAAGTGCCCAAACCTCATTAAAAAGAGAGTAGCCATACAAATGTTTGGGGTTCAGGTACTTGTAAATCCCAAGCCTTTAACCTTCAACCCTAAACCTATAAGCCCTATATCCTAAACCCTAAATAGTGGTTTCCCTTTTCTTTCCCATTATCCCAATATTACGCTAAACCGCAACCCTGAGGGAAGACGGCTTTACCATTTGGGGCCTGCATGCCTCTCCAACCTTTGCAGAGGCCTATCAGGCCAATAAAATCTACCTCAACCTGCCCTGCTTGTTAGTCTTCAGGGTCTAGGGTTAAGGGTTTGGCGTTTATAGTCCCCTTAAGTAGATAGAATATGGGGAATGGGGATCTTATTATGGTTTTGGTCAAAGCCATATTCTATCTACTCAAGGGGGACTATAGGGTCTTGGGCTTAGGGTTGGGTTTACGCAAGGACTTAGGGCCCAAAACTACCTAAACTCTACAAGCCCTACACCTACAATTTCTTCTTACTGGTAGTAGGGAGTCTGAATGGATTCAACCTAAAGCCATAAACGTGTTGTCCATGCTGTGGTCCTCGAAATCCCTTATGGCAATTCCTCTATAGTATTGTTTCCTTGCCTACAAACCACCCTTGACTCTGGATACACAGCCCTGAACTCTCAACCCGACCTGATGCAATAGATTCAATTTTGTCGCCCATTCCTTCATTCCCTACCAACCACCAGTAACCCTAAGGGTCTAAGTACCTTTCAATCGTATACTTGCCCAACACCTGTACAAAAATTGCTATGACCCAAAACCCAAATACCTGATTATGAGGTAATTGGAATTATTTGGGTAACCCTAAACCTTAAACTCCAAACCCTAAACCTTGAGCCGCAGGGCATATCGCTACAACCAGGTAGAAGGCTTCGGAAAGCGGGGCGGACGTGGGAAACTTGGCTTTGGGTGCCGTTTGGGACTTCGGGTTGGGAGAAGGGGAATAGAAGGGTTTTCATGGGAACCCCAAACAGGGAACCCCGGGAACACAGTAGGAATAGAATCGAATATGAGGACCCTGGTAGGCATATGCCTATTATATTCCTACTATATTCTTGGAGTGCGCCCTATAGCCCCCAAAGTCCACTACCATCACGCCTATGTTAGTTCTCTTTTTTTAAAAAAAAACAGTTCGAGTCTGTATATGTGTTGCCCTAGTTTTGTTATTACCTACATATGCCTGCTAAACACGATGATAGGCATTTCAGTTTGAGGGGTTGAGGGTTTCAATTCGGTCGAATACAGGATGTAGGTTTAGTCTCCGGCCTTTGGCCAAAGTCTCGGTCTCTGAAGTCTCGGGCAAACCCTGAGCCCCAATTGTTTTGCTGCTTGGGTTGAGAGTATGAGATGGCATGGGTGAGGCGTGAAATGCACGCATGAGAGTGCAAGCAAAACCTTGTCAAGATAGGCAGCCTTGCATTTCTTCTAGATGAGTGGTTGCGGAGTAAGCAGTTTGGAGTTCAGGTTTGGGGTCCCTTTTCAATAATATATACCGCTATACAGTCCCAGTTTCCGTTTCATGTTCCATTATCTTTTCCATTTTCCACATGATAATCATTCCCCGAACCCTACACCCTCTAAATTTCCTATAAAACCATATATCCCGCAAGCCTAATTAAACCCTTTATATGTCCCTCTAAAACCCTATGTCAGGTGTCAGTTCCCAAAACCCTCTAAATGTCCTGGAAAGCCTATATCCCCTAAACCCTAAAACCCTAAACTCTAAACCCTAAGCCCTCAAGCCCATGTAAACTTGCCATGACTTAGGATTCTCAAATCTCCCTTATCTCAAAAGTTCAAAGCCAAAATGACCCCCAAACCCTGAGGAATGATAATAAACCCCTAAGCCCTAAACCCTAAACCCTCATCCCTAAACCCTACACCCTAAACCCTCATCCCTATGAGTTCAAGGACCTTCCGAATCAGATTGTTGGATCGCCCGAACTGTAGGCACGGTTAGTTCGACATCAGAGTTCCCAAGCCCGAAATCCCTTAGTGTTAGGGGTTTTGGGTTTAGGGTGTAGGGTTTGGGGGTTTAGGGTTTGGGGTTCATTAAGGTTCAGGGCTTGAGGTTTAGGATAGTGTTGGTTCCATAAACAGAGGTCTCCCAATATAGACCCCAAATAGTTTAATCCTTGTCATAGGGACCCTTCATGCCCAAATCTTGAACCCAAAAATGCTAAAGGCTACCTGCATCGCTACGCTAGCTGGCCGGCAACCTCAGCTTGTGCTTGGTGTGGATGCATGAGGCTTTCTAAAAGTTGCGGGTGCCATACGTAGCCACCCAGCAGTTTCACAAGCTTTTGGGGTTTAGGGTTTAGGGTTGGCTGTACAAGGGATCCGCTGTCGCTATACAAGGGCCCTCGCAGGGCGCATCGAGAAGTCCATTCCTTATAGTGCACGACATCAAGGGGCAAGCAAGATACTTGTCATTGTTGCCAGCAAGTCCTTTGCATACTCCACGGGGCTTCAGCACAGGGTGTTTCATCATACCTGGGAGTGGAAGTTGTTTTGGTGTGGTAGTCGTCATGGGTTTGATTTCGCCGCGTCACTACCGTAAGATCATACAGCCCGCAGAATCCCTACATGCGCTGTAGTCAGGGGATTATAGGTCAGAGGGTTATAGAGGGGAGTATTATAGGGGGTATTCAGGAGGATACTAGGAGTTTAGACTATGGCTCATATATGGCAGAATGCTGTAAAGCAGTCTTTTCGAGTCAGGGCTTGCTTGTGTGTTAGGAACTTCTGTGGCTAAGGGTTGAGGAATCAGGCAGTTCAGGTATGGCCAGGGTGCGAGCAAACGGTGAGAAGGTGTCCCTACGCCTCTAAATAGTCTCAAGTGCGTACTGTTCAGACTTCTTAGACTTGGGGCCCCAATTTGGGAATAACCATTCACTTAGCACATCAGGGTTATTGGTTGCAACGAAGTCAGAACAGACCTAGTCGGTATGGAATATTCATTTTCTTGTGAACATGTGCTCATGGATTCTGGCGCAATTGAGAAGGGTGATGAAAGCGCCCCAGACCCCTTCTAGGTATGTGGTAAATACATAAGTAGAATATATCCATATATATATATACGTATATATGCTGAGGGCCCAAAAAGGTTCCTATTGTGGTTACTGTGGGGCCCAGGTAATTCTCTACTACACAGCTACCCTAAACCCTAAACCTCAGGTAATTACAGGCTATACAGCTACCCTAAACCCTAAGCCCTAAACCCTTACACCTACATGGGCATTTGGGGAGAGAGCATGGAGACACCGACGTTCCAGGTAAAGTTACCCTCGGGGTCCAAGAACTTGAATACTGTAGGGTTCATATACAGGATCTAGGGATAAATAGGATATAGGGGGACATACAGGGTTTTCGGAGATTATCCATCGTATGCCTTCGTACATTCTGTTTTTAACCACGTGGCTCCTGATCCGCATCATTATTTCAGACTCTGAACGGCGATCGTGCAAACAGCACTAATGACGGGCACCCAGGCGTTGAAAGTTGAAACATCCCAAAAACTCCAGGGAGGTATCTGGTGTACGCTTAGGATTCAAAGGGGTTCCTATACACCTACTTTGGGGCTTCTTACTGCGCAAAACTGGCGGCAGGAAATACACCCTGCAATCTCCCAAGTTCCACATCACAAGCCCCAAAGCCCTAAACCCTAAACCCTGAATCAGAATGATGGCTGTTACCTACGCATGGGGATCAGATACCCAGAATCATGGGGTTCAAACTGCAGTTGTGAGCAGGCCAGCCATCTGTACTCCTGGTTAAGACCTCTGTGGTCCCCCACCCATTTTCAACTATAGTGGCATAGCAGGACTGCAAAGGTATCCTGGTATCCCTTGGGGCCAATGCTCGTGGGCAGGGGTTCCTTGCTAGTTCTGCGTTAGTTTGGGATCCTTGCATTTACCTCTGCCCTGCGGAGGTAGCGGGAGCGGATGTACGGGATAATCTTGAGAAACTCCTAAAGGCCCCAAACCCTTAACCCTAATCCCTAAACAGTAGCTTCCATTTTCTTTCCCACTATCCCTTTATAATGCCTATATAACCCCTATAGTTACCCTATACATCCCATATAATAACCCTAAACCCTAAAGCGTCAGATCCAGCCCTCGGTGCTCAGGTGGTGCGATGAGTCCTACTACCGACCTTTGAAGAACTACTGCCGCTTCTGATCAGGTAGTTCCCCAACATAAAGCGGGTCATTCCCTTTAAGGCAGCTGTGTTTCCCTCAGAATTCCCGTTTGTATTGGGTTTAGGGTATATAGGTCTGCCCTATTTGGGGAATGTACCCTAGGAATCTACCCCTGCTGAGGGCAGACACCCATGGTTTCACGACTTCGGGCTTCAGAGCTCAATGTTACGGTTTACCTGAAACCCCAATCACCTACAGCTTCGCAGTAACTACCAGTTAATCACTGGGTGGAACACATGAACACTGTAGTCAAGGGGTTACAGGCAGGGTTTATACAAGGTTCGGGTTTGGAGCCTTCGGGCGTAAGCTGGGATTTTAGGGTTTAGGGGCTTCGCAGGATGTAGTTTTTGGCGTATGGGAATGGGAGGCGGTGAGCATCATGCTGCCTTTTCATGTCTCGCCTGCACACAAAAAGCAGATAGCTCATTATTGTGTACAGTGTATTGCACAGTAAGGTGCTTATTGGCTGCTAATTATGCACTAGACTGCCCTTGCTTCTGTTCAGAAAGAGGGCATACGTTTGACAACGTCCTTTGTGAGAAATTGGGGCTTAAGGGGTGGACTCCCTCCGCAAGTGAAACCAGACAGCAGAGAGAACATTGCTCCTGCTGGGACACTGTTCGACGACTTGACAGCAACATAGGTTGCTGGAGTCTTGTGCAGGATCGCTTGCTTTGGGTACCTAGTTGTCTTGACCAGAAGATCACCACCGTACGTAAGAGCAAGTTTGATCTACCGGACTCAAAGACAGGGGTGTGCGCATACAGGTACCAATGGGCCACGACTGATCAAATCTGCGAAGAAAACCGCCCACAAAGCACTGTCTGCGCTTGAGCTGGTTTTGGGAGTGTGGTCGGGCCTTGTTATATGGGCCTTTGTCAAAACAACGTGGTCCCTAGGGTCCCTAAAGGCCCATTTTGAGAACTAGCCCCTACCTAGACCCTAAAAGTAGGTAAATTTATTGCCCAGAACGCCAGTATTCTACATACTGTTGGGGTTCAGGTATTGGTAAGCCCATATAGAAATTACATGAAATTACAAGGTGGTCTGTAGTCACGGGTCAGGTACGCTTTTCGGCCTTGGTCCTTGGGGTAGCATGATGATCTTGTGACTCCTAAACTCTTGAGCCCTAAGGTCCTAGATCCTTAAGCCCTATAAACCTAAACCTTTAAGCCCTAAACCCTAAGCTCTATAATGCGGAGTAACATGGAAAAGCAAATGGACACTTCATTGGAAACCAGGGTTATACGTGTCTTTTGTAGGAAGCGTAATGACGACCAGCATGAGAAATCACCAGTATTATGGTCCGCACCCCAAAGACGCGTTTGAGGTCCCAAATAATGTAAAGAGTATTCGAAAGCTTATACCCCATCATTTGTGTACTTGGACTCCCTAGGTCATTTTGGTAGAGTATGTTTGGGGTGGATTGTTGCCCGA
This sequence comes from Symbiodinium pilosum, assembly GCA_905231905.1. Lineage (NCBI taxonomy): Eukaryota > Dinophyceae > Suessiales > Symbiodiniaceae > Symbiodinium > Symbiodinium pilosum. The sequence continues at coordinate 495 of CAJNIZ010004940.1, read as the reverse complement.
TGGCTTCCTTCCTGTACGCAGCTTCTTATGTAACATAGTCTCGAGTAGTTTGGGAGCAGCCGTCTTTTCGAGCTATCTAGTAGTAGTGGTTGTCTTTTCTGCCGCACGTAGGCATATTACGGAATAAGCATGGCGCCAATCCGATACTACGTATATAAGTAGATTGAGCTTCAACTGCAAATCCGTTCTGCGAACGCCCGGCTCAAAACAAGCATCGGACAGCTGTTGTCTGTTGCTTGTCGTGGATTTCACGGGCATACCTGCTTCTTGCCTGCACGTGGCAATAGTTGGCCGGGCTTCAGGATTTGGATTGGCGCTACATGCGGGGGGTTGTAGCGTGACAATCTTGAGCAACATTCACAGGAAGCTTCCAGTCCTTGCTAATCGGTGAGGTTTGACTACGACGGAAGCTGGAAGAATGTAGAACATGGTGATAGTGCCTGAGGGTCTACTAAAACTTCAATCGTGGTATATGGGGATTTCCATAAATTCATT